>SMJT01000021.1:1639482-1729662 GCA_004349715.1 Crucihimalaya himalaica | reverse complement strand
ACTAGATCAGGCAAATCAATCACACTTCCATGCCAATTAACAACCTAAGGTCAGATTTTAGTTCGCGAGGCTAAAATCAGCATTAAACTCAAGTCTAGGTGAAAAGCTCTATAGAATATTCCCTAACAATCAATTCAGATCTAACAATCCATCAATTACCCTTTAGTAACCCTAATCCTAACAAGGGATCTACTCAGACATGGTGAATGCAACAAACACAATGAATAGAATAGATATCATATTATAAGAAATAAGAATAACGAAAAGGTTCAAGAATTCTTCTCCAAAATACTCGATTGTCGAAGAACTCTCTCTCCAGAAATCACAAGGTAAAACTGAATACAATCCGATACCTCTACTGAGGTTCAAAACCTAATTATATTGTTTCTCAAACGTTTTGGAATCTTTCTCGAAAGATAAGGAAAGCTTCTGAATAAATCTCGGGCTTGTCACACGTTCTGGTCACGGGCATCGACCGATGCCATAAGTGGTATCGATCGATGCTTGGTCTTCTGGTCGTGGAACTCTCAAACGAAGGGTGTCGATCGATGCTTCACAGTGTCGATCGATGCTGAACTTGTTCCCGAACGGCTTCAACTCCGGATTACCTCAAAAGCTTCTCAAATTCTCCAATTAGCTCCATAGCGCATATATCTTAAAAAGAACCTGAAAGACTCTAAAACTAGAGAAAAGACTCGATAAAAAGGAGTTATATCATGGCTAAAAACGGGTAAAAACCATGATATATCTGGTTAAAAGATATTTTTCAGGTTAAGTGTAGTAGCGAAGTTATTTAAATTTTAAACTTGTGTTGTAATAGAGTGATTGCCTTTGATCTGTTTCTCTGTATGCTCTGACAAATTTTTGTTATATAAAGTATTATTCAGGGAAAAAAATAACAATGCAAATTCTTCTTTGTAATAATTATATATATATATATAATTATGGCTATAATAATTCCGTAGTTTGTACAATTTCCATTTAATTAAATGTAAATATACTTTTACCCGTATTATAAATACATAATTTGCAAACTATTAATTAAGTGTCAGAACATCTTCACTACCGAAACCCTAAAGCGAGAGCTCCACCGCCTGACCGGTTAATCTCATACCTCTCTTCTTCTCCATAGTCTGATTCAGCAAGCAAAATCATGGAAGGGAACGAAAACTGCAAAGATCTTCTGAAATTGGAGCTCAAGAATCCATCTTCTTCCTCTGCTATGGATTCGGCACTTTTGGTATGTACGGAGAAGAAGAAGAAGAAGAAGAAGCAGAGGGAGGCTCCTCCATCGAAGCCACCTACTATTGCTCCAGTTCCCAAAAGCCAGTTTCTTGACAAAGTAAAAGGCTTCTTGGGGATTATGGCGGAAGCTAACAAAAAGTTGGAGCAAGAAGCAGCAGAGGGAAACTCTGAAGCTTTTGATATCGAAGCATTAACAGGAAACGAATCTCAAGTTATCGAAATGGACTTGATGCTCGGCATCGCTGATCTCAACTCACCTGAAGCAGTCAATGCCGCTGAAGCAGCGATATCCGGCATTGGTCTGGCGACTGGAACTGGAGATTTGAGTAGTGATAGTGACAGTGATGGAGAGGAGAATAAGAGTGAAGAATGTAGCAGAAAAAGAACCAAGATCGTTGAGCTCTCTTAAATACATGTTCTCTTTTCTCAATTTCAATATTTTACTTTCGATGAAACTTTTGCCTACTGTTATCGTTGAGAATATAATGCATCTGTTTGAAAATAACAATTTTGGACCATGAATGCAAGAGTTTTCTCTATGCGTCTTAACTCTCTTCGTCAACAAGAAGTGTGGAGCCTTCGCAAATTCCAAAGTCCAGTAATGTTGATGTCTCGTCATCGAGTGCTGTAGGAAAAGGCGAGCCCTGCCACAGAAATATAGTTTTTTTCTGTTGATATGACGAACGTAGAGATTCAAAGACTCGTATAGTCAAAAACGTTCCTTTCAAGTTAGTAATTATTAACATCGATCAAGATACCTCCTCTTGCAGATATAATCTTGGCTTGATGGACTTAAGCTTGAAAAAGTTCTCACATAAGATCTTCAGCTTCCCAACCTGTCATTCAACACCAATCGAGACCTTCAACAAAAATATGTAGTACTCATTTCCCCAGTTTAGACTTCAGATTCTCAATACAAAAGAAGTAGTAACAACCGTGATACTGCCTGGTAACTTCTTTGTCAACGGAGGCTTTTCACCCATCGATGGACCAACGCATTTCAGAGTAATGGCTGCATATATGGTCGTGGGGATAAATAGCAGCATCCAAATAATCAATGAACCATATCTAAACAATACAGAAAGAGTCGTACATATATGTCCAGATGCCATGTTCTCAAGACAAACTTTTTTCATATCGACTTCTTCTGGTAGAAACTTGCATGGAAAGAAGATAACAGGATTCAGAAACCAAATTACCCTTTGCTATTCTGTGAAGATTAGATTGAAGAAGATGTATAGTTTTGCAAAATGTACCTAGGATGGAGCAGTTCAATCTCCTCAGACTTGTCATTTAATTTCGACATCACCATTCGGACATACCTGCAATCATCCAGATAAAACTAAGCATAGTACTAAGCTTAGTAAGCATAATACTAAGCATAGTACTGACGCTGAAGCACAGTACTAGATTGACCAAAAAGAGGGGATTGACCGGATCTCAGAATCCTTCTTCTCACGAGCTCTAACCTGAAAAAACAAACCCGATAGATTCAGATATTAAAAAGCAATGAAAGGTTAATTATATGTTGAACAGTTTTTTAGGCACTTGTTCTACCTCACTCCCATTCAGCACTTGTACTTTCGTCAACATTGCAATGAGAACAAATCTTGGGACACCACCTCTTACAGGATCAGTTATTGGGTTATCTGAAAGCCTGATGTCCTACGTTGAAGAGCGAAGTTCAGTTAAAGTACATGATCTTCAAAGATCTACCTAGCTTTCATAATGAACATCTAAAAATTACAGGTAACGTCGAGAATTCCAGTGGGTAATGAATGCTTATGCCTCTATAGCAAGTATCATTAATGATCTATTAGAGAGTATCACAGAACAAACGATCAATACCACCAACTTAGGAAACACATTCAGTGTATCTATCGAGGCCAGATCACCAATGTTGTTAGCTCCTGAAAAATACAATAGTTGCAATAAATGGCCAAATTTCAAGAAAGGGGACACTACACTCTAAGAGATTACCTAGAAGAAGACAACGCAGACTTGGAAATGGATCACTGCTTCTCTTTGGTGAATCATTGCCATTTACAGAGTGAGGGATGCATGTCAGCTTATTCTTGTTCAGGTAAAGGTGCTCCAAGCTGAGAAACAACGTTTAGATGATCATTTTTAGTAATTATCAACAATGAAATGTATATTTACGGGTCCATCAACTATGTGTAGAAGGGAAAATATTTATTACTGACCATGGAAGTTGAGATAGCTTTAATACTTCACTCCAATCGGAGATACAATTATCATCCAAGTTCAGTAACCGAAGAGAGTTAAATGCTCGATCATCTGAGGAAGAAGTAAACTGCAAGAAGCAACCAGGGGGTGAAAAAGGGGGCCAGGAAAAAAAGGAGTTCACAATTTACAAACTGAACACCCAAGTTTTCAAAGAAAAAAAACGTGTTGGAATGAGTTTAATTCAAGTAGTCTTCAAAGAGACCAAACCGTTTTCCAAGCATGTCCAGACTATATCCTACTTTGAGCAACTGAGTAAGCATTGGAACTACAAAATAAAACATTACTGTTATGGTAGATATCATGTTCCCCATCAGATGCAACTCCTCAACTCCAGGTAATGAGCGCCTAAGATTTTCAACCTGCTCCCATGATGGTAAGAGCCATAAAAGTCAAAAACTGCGATGGTGCTCGATTAGTTCATGAGAGAAAGTAAAAGGCCAGGTAAAGAGTCACATATCACCTGAGTCCAGCTCAGAACACTATTATTCAGAACCAGAACACGGATATTTTTCAACTGTGGCAGAGAGGTGACTTCACTTGACAATGAATTGCAAGACAGATTAAGGGTTGTAAGGGCTGGTAATTGTTCACAAAGAGCACCAGTTTCCTAGAAGCCAAAAAAAAAAATGATCAATCATAAACTCTCTAATTAAGGTTGCATATGTTACTAGCAATGTCACAAAACAGCCAAACACTAACGACTGATACCTCCCAATCAGAAATCAAGTTTCCAGTTAAGTCTAGCAGCATCAAATCTGTAAAAGAGGAATCAAGTAACGTTACAATACGCTCACTTAAAGGTATTGAGCAAGAGAGAGTCACACGAGTGTTTTAGACAATGACAAAGCTAAAAGTAGGAAGAATCTTACTTGGTAGAATTGAACCTAACTCAGATGAAACTTCAAGAGAGCTAACACCAAGATAAGAAAGAGAAGCACTCGTAAGCTCCTCGAACCGACTTAACTTATCCTGAACCTTGTCCCCTCCCAAAAGCTTAATCGAAACACGTTTGTTTGCAGCAGAGAGGACATACATTTCATCTAACAACAAAAAAAAAGAGAAAGATTCAATATTTAAAATTCCAAAACCCACTTCAAGAAACCACAATTATCTCTACCAGATCCATAATTGCATAACCGAAACTAATTTTAACATTCTCTTCATACCTTTTTCGTCTTTAGTTGAAATTGTACGGTATCTGAGCTCCAAGGCTTGAAGCAATGTGATACCACGACTAATATTCTGAGAGCTAACAAAGGGAGCGGAGCTCTGAGAACGACCTTCAAAGTAGAAAACGCCATTGACGGAACCGTTATGCTTTCCATCACCGTCTTGATCCCAATCAACGCCGATCCAAGCCCCGGAGTATCCCTCAACACCTCCGACGTACTTCACACTGCCCACCTGACGCGAATCGTCGAGCGAGTGAACTCGCTGCCTGATTTTAAAAGACTCGTTGCTTGACTCAGCGTTCATTTCGAAAATATGTCTGAAACAACCAATGAAAACAAAAAACTTAGTGGGCTGATAAAACTGATGGGGCGATATAAACCCATATGCAAAAAAGTCAAGGTATTAGCCGACATTACGTGTGGTCAAAGGAACTTAAAATGGAAACTTTAGACCTTGTTCAGACGAAAGGAGTACTTGTGTTTTGGATTAAATTAATAATTAAGACTTGTTTTGATAAAACAAAAAATTAAAAAAAATACCCTAGAATAGCATCATAATTGGTTTATTTTTCTAAACTACCACATATTTCCTAATTTTCCATTAATAACATTCATTAAACACTGAAATGACTTGTTTATCCTTGTGTTATAAACACAAAATCTCCCAATTTCTTTTAACTCACAAGATAGCTTTTCTCCATCACCGACATCTTCATCGTCGTTCTTCTCCGGTAAGCTCCCTTGGCTCCGGCGAGGTGGTGAGGTCTCCGTCTTCGTTTTCTCCTTCGACATCATCATTGCTCCGGCAAGATCTGGTAAGGTCTCCATCTTCCTTCGACGTTTCTCCAATCAGTAATTGAAAAGCGATTCAAATGAAGTATGCGTTTCCCAATCCTTCTTCTCCTTCTCTGTGGACTTCTTCATCTCCTGTTTCTCGTTCTTCTTCAGATCCGTCAATCTATTTTCATCTCTCTCTCTCATTCTCAGTTTCTACATGATTTGATTAAGAATGTGTTTCTGTGAATCGTGAGATTTTCATTAATTCTTTCGCAGTGGTTTAGATGATTGCTTGTTAGATGAGGAAGTTTGTAATGTTTTTTATTTGTATAGTCTTATGATGAAGCTTTACGCTGATTTTGTCAGCAAGTTGTACTAATGTGCTTTTAAACTACTTTATTCTTACCGGAGGAACGAGCAAACGCTAAAACTTGATTTGTTGTGGTTCATAATACTACAGATTTAAGTTTAGTCGTTTGGAGTTCACCTACAACAAATGGAACATGTTCAAATTGTGATACTGGTAAAATTGATGCAGTTAAATAAGCTTTGACCGGGAAAATGGAGATGATAACCCTTAGGACAATGGCGGATGGGAGTTTAAGGTTGCTGAAGTGGGAGAGCCAAAGAACGATTTAACAAACAAGGTACAAGCCTCATTTCATAAAAACAATCCTTGCATTGGCAGATGGTTCAAGATTTACTTGCCATGTGTTTTCAGTAATCTAACTGTTAGTATTTGGTTTTGAACTTGTTTCTAAATTTGAAACAACTACCTCTTTCCAATCAAACGTTGGGAAACAACTTCAAAAGATGAAAAATGGCTCGATTTTCTTTTCAAGCAATGCAATTGTGATTTTTGGGAGAACTTGTTGAGCCTTTAAGCAGCCAATTTGGAAACTGGAAACGAGAAAGACGTAATGTCTCTTTTAATCTTGCATAATAATGGATTTTAGAGTGTGGATAATATGTTTTCTAGCAAAAAATTGGGCTTTACAGATATTTTTTTTCTTCTCGCTATGAATTTAATAGTTTTGACTTTTCAAATATTTGTATAGTCTTATGATGGTATTATTACTCTGAGAGTGTAATATCGAACATATCTATGCTACTAAATGTACTTTGTTCGACATGCTATTCATATGTAACTTTGCTTAACTTGTGAATGGTATCTTTATTACATCTTATTGAACATTAATTAGGTACGAACTTTCAAAATTGCTGCTAAGATTTGAGTCGTTAATATATCTTTCTTTATGTTTTCCTAATTAAAGTCTCTATAACATTGTTTAACTTAATGAGAAGTGCCTTTCATCTTCTTGATTTCGTGCTCAGGAAAAGGAAGCGCAAACAGACAAGCCCAAGGGAGTCTTGCAACTGTCCTTTTTTGAGGATGAAAAAAAAAGATAGTTTTTTCAGCAAAGAGGTTGGTTATGTTTACTTATGCATACATAAATAACCAAAGGTACATATGCACAGTTGTACGCGCACGTGCGCTCAAACAAAATTACACATCATAGTCACCTTATCTCTGCTTCACACATTATGAAGTTAGATTCTTAACATATAGGCAACGATAGGTAGTGACGTCTCACTCCAATTTTTCATGTCTGCTTTTAGAGTTTTAGTCGAATTGGTTGATTATTATATCTTTCTTTGTTTTTTTTGGTTATTTTGATTCATATGATAATGTGTGTAAAATTCAAATAATGTGTTGTCTTTTATACAATTCTATGATTCTTGAAGATTTAGAAGGCTTTCAAAAATTTTCAGGAAAGCATACTTAACGTTTAGGAAGGGTGTCCTAATTTTCTGTTTTTCTTATTTTTACTTCTCTTGATAATCAATCATCATTAGGTATCAAATTCACTTTTTTTTTTTGCTTAGATGAGTGACAAATTACCCAGCTGAGAAAGTTGGAAGCAAAATTGAGTCGAAAGAGTAATGATGAGTAAATTCAAATAATGTGTGTTCTTTTATAAAATTCTATGATTCTTGATGATTTAGGAAGCTTTCAATTTTTTTTACCAGGAAAGCATACTTTAACATTTTAGAATGTGTGTACTAATTTTTTCTGTTTTCTATATTTTTAATTCTCTTGATAATCATTTATCACTCAGTATCAAATTCGTTTTTTTTTTTGTTTAGGTGAGTGAAAAAATTACCTGCTTAGAATGTGGAGCAACATTGAGTCGAAAAAAGAAGATACTGAAAAGGACTATCGACACAAGCATGTGTTAGAAAATTTAGATGATGATTCTAATGTCAATATTGTGCTTGCAAAGTGTAATCCTATATGCTCTTGATTTGGTTTTTGTCTCTAACCAAATGTGATGTTAGCTGACATGTCTAACATATGTGGGCACACTATTCTCCATCGAACAAATATCCTTTTTACCAACACAATCATGTGTTGGTCTATAGACGTGTTTTAAGACGATTTAGGAATATTTTTTTGAAATTTCAATATGCCTTCCTAAAAGTTTGAAAATTAACCGCTTTGACCTCCTATGAGAAAAAGCTCCCGGCGACCTGTCCAAAGGACCAAAAGCAGGAAACCTTTCCTAAATATGTGTTTACTATTCCCAATTTTCAAAGATTGCTTTTTGAACTTACTTTTGTCTTTTGTTCTTTTTTTAGATGGCTTGTTTCATTTTTCTTATTTTGTGTAGATGAGCTGTGAGAATTCACTTAACTGGTTTTAAATATTGGTATCAATTGAATGTGTTCTCAAATGATCAAGGAAGGCTTTCTTGAAATTTCAATAAGCCTTCCTAAATTTCAGAAATGCTTCCTAAATTGCAAGACATTACATAAACACATGAATTAAGTTTATTTGAGATCACAATGAAAGTCGTTTATGCACATGTTTTATAATAAATAGAGTATCAATCACACATGCATTTTGGTGCTTTTTTTTATTGATATTTTTTTTTAAATATATTTTTAGGAATACCTTTCTACATTTTAGGAATGTCTTCCTAAAGTTTGTACCATAATTACAAAGACGGAAATCACAAAGAGAATTAGCACCAACTGTAACTTTTGGTAATAAGTGACACTTAGGTGAAACTGAGTATATCAGTTGTCAATTTAAGTTCAACCGAAACCATAAAATTCCATCAATGTGCTGTTCTAAAAGCATAACACAATTTCTTTCATATAGAAGCACATCCCACACTCTGAGAACTTTTAGTTGACTTACACATTTGTTTTAAAAAAAAAGATTTGAGGAGTGGGCTAGCAATAGTTAATATTCAACCAAAGGAAAATGAAGTCATAATTACACGAACTTCACACATAACCCAAGAGGTAGGTTTTCATTGATAAACAATACTAAGAGTTAGAGCGTAGTTTCCAATCGGAAACTCCACGTTGGAGAATTCTCACCAGCTGATGAATTAGGCACCACCATTTTGTCTCGAGCAGCAACACAACATGCATTCCCCATAACTCGCAACTACTAAGCACTATGCAAAAACCGTGCTTATAATTCTTTGGCAAATGAGACCTCAGGAGAACACATCATAATAATCCTTTTCTAGCTACAACCTTAACAACAAAACAACAACAATAAACCAATCAACCAGCATTTAGAGCTGAGAAATCAGAAATTCAATCTAACAATTTAAAATCATCACAGAGTTAGAAAAGCCCCAACAAAAGTCCAGGTTGCATCACTTACAAGCAAATTACTAGAGCCCTATGTTTAAGATCTCTGGGAGTTAACTACTCATCGATCAAATAACAAATTAACAATTCGTTGAAAAGGATCATATCGATCTATCTACTGATCACGAGTTTCTAGATCACTCGAACTGCCATGACTATCTTCAATAACAAATCCGAAATTAAGAAATTAACAAATCTCCTCAATTGATTCGTACCGTTAGCCATCCCGACGCGTATGCTCTCACCCAAACGAGAAGCTCCGATTCGTCCCTAAATCGGTTGTCGTTTCGCACAATTGCCTAAGGTTCCGTCACCGTCGGAGGAGATATGGTTCCAGAGGCGAGAAGTGGTTCGGGAGAAAAATCACCAGCACAGAATCTGACATACGATTAGGGCTTAGATTGGATTGTCTTCACTCTTCACCAATGAGTAATTAAGGGGCATTTGGTCATTTTGTCACTTAATTTATGGTATAAATGTAACTTTCTAAACCTTATGGTATATTTGGAACTAAAACATATTGTAGTGCTATCCATGAGAATTGCCCAAAAATTAATAATAAGACTTTTAAGTCCTCAAAAAAGGAAGCCAGCTACAAATCACCATTAGTAAACCAAAAACCAAAACACTTAAGTTAAATTGAATCATTGGTTTTTTGGGCAGTGATTCGATTGCTGTCTTTGCATATGAGAGAAGGTGATATAGATTGAATGAAAGATACAACAGTGATCTGATTGATGAGGACAATGAGAAGACTCTGTCTTCAGGCTGAAACTTCCTTGACCTCTTAGCACTGCACAATGTGTTCATATAAAAATCAATCACTCCCTCAATATCTATTAAAAACATATTATAATCAAAGACTCGTACACAGAACAGAACAAAAGAACCTCAATATCTATATTTCTTTTATTAACAATATAACATTATCAAAGACTATTCAAAGATGAGAGAGACTCGTACTAATCAAAGCAAGAGTGATGCTAATAAAATTTAAACTGTTCAAGTCACTTCAGCTAATGAAAACTGTTCAAATCTAACCAAACCTGTTGGAGATAGGCAATCTTATCAGCCCGGCCCATATCAGCTCGGTCTACTCCACGACGAGCTGCCGCAACCGACGAAGACACTCCAACATCCCCAACTTGGCCCATTCTATGACGCGCTGGACCCAAAGGAGGTGCCCCCGAACCAAAAACTCTGAGTACGCGACGAACACTCGGATCCGGCATGGACGTAGAAGCTTGCGCACCACTGTCCGACCTCCGTTGAGTGATGGGTTGCGCCGCAGACGTGGACGCTCCCTCATTATCAGCTTGGTTCTTTTGACGACGAGACAACGGAACGTCATCTTCATCTCTCTCTTCATCAAAAAGCGGAACTGTTGGATCGGGAACAGGAGACCCGACATCGGACTCTGAAGAACCCCCGTATTGATCGGCGGATTCAGAGTTAGAACTCGACTCGACTCGGATACCGCCGAATGCGCCAACCATGATCACCGGAGGAGAGAAAAAGACGGAGCATAAGGCGAATAGTCCCGGAGAGCCCCGTCAAAATAAAAAGTGCAGAGATAGGGCGAGAAGAAGTGACGCACCTGGGTAAGAACTGAAAACCGCCGTCTGAAGGGAAATTCTCGTCGAGTGAAAGAAAGCCAAAATCAGAAAGGAGTTCGCCGGAAATCGAGTTCGAAAGAAAAAGGAAAAGAAGCAGGAAAGTTAATCGGTTAAGTGTTTGCGAAAAGTGGAGGAAGAAGAAGAGAAAAACGTGTTTATGAAACGGCGACATCGAAATCGGAGTTCGTTCACACCATAAGAAAGCGACACGTAGAAACGAAGCGCGTGAAATCGTGGTTCCAGCACCACAAGAGTTTGATACGTGGCTAAAGCGCGGGGATCAGTAAAGATGCAAATGATTACTTTCCACGGCGAACTCCACGCGCGGACGCAAAGCACAGTTTTGACGCGCACGCGATCGTTCCACGAACGTGATCAAGAAAACGAATCGACAGGCCGGGACCCAAACGGTTTCTTCCGCACGACTGTTCATCTCAACAGCAAATGCGCCGGGCTGAAACGCACGTACCTCGGCGTACTCGTAATCCATCATACCCCGAGCTGGGGGGCTATTGTTGGAGATAGGATTAGCAATCCTATCAGCCCGGCCCATTAAGGATATATAGCCCATTTGCTGACCAATTCAGCCCAAATTCGAGCAGGTCAATCCCGAGCAGGTCGATGACGAGCAGGTCAATCCTGAGCAGGTCGATGACGAATCAACACGGCCCATCCGACGAAGCCCAAAACGTTGCCGACTTACCAGAAACACTCAAGTGCGACTCGGCGTAGGATTCAAGTCACCGCGCACGCGCTGAGCAACAAAGGCGGTTAACAGGGCCAATTGATTCCCTATAAATACCCCTTGTACCTCATTAATAAAGGCATTCGAAATTTTTCACAAGAACAAACACTTGAGTCAAACACTTATCCTATCCCGAGCTGGACTTTAATCCTATCCCGAGCTCTTAATCACAAGTGTCTTTGAACTTTTCTATTAAACGGAAATTCGCCTCCACGTTTATCATTAATCGATACTTATTGAATCATAATCAATTTTCTTCAAGATTAACAAAACCCAACAAGGGATGAACAAATTCAAACCCCATTAAATGTGAAATCAAAGCAAGAAGACTTTAGTACTCTCGATACAAGATCTCATGAAGCTAACATAAACAATTGCTAAGAACACTAAACATATCGAAGATGTCAACTCATCAAGAGATTTATAAGTGAATTACATCAAATCCAAAATGAGTGAAAGTTCCATCCCACTGGACATTGCTTAAGCTCAGTGCCTAGAAACAATAGATCAACCCCAGAAAAAAATCTTCAAAACCCCCTGAAAAAGGTCCCCAAATCTCATCAAAAGCAACAAAGATCGAAAAATGCAGAAAGTACAAATACAAAAGTTTCGACCTTTAAGGAACTGGGTTTGATCATTACTTCTAAAGCTTGTAACCCAAATCAAATGGGAAATGGGAACGAACAATAGCAGAGAAGAGGAGAAGAGGAGAGTGTGAATTAGAGGAGAAGAAAGAAGATCAGAGACAGGGAGAGAGAGACAGAGAGAGAGAGCGAGAGAGAGAGGGATTAAACAAACCCCTTGGTGGATGGAGATTCATTGAGACATTTGCTCCTACTCATGTTGATTGGTAAGAGAAAATCATTGCTCTATAGTTTCTTCTTCCCTATATGTGTGTTTTATGTTAACTTTAACTTAAATCATAAACATTTGAAGGAAACTCATGAATCACTTGCAGTTTCCGGGGGTTGGCTAGAGAAATGCTATGTTCCTACGTGATTTAGAAAAAGTTCAGATCTTTTGCTAATCAATCTCGATTCACTTATGAGTTCAATCCAATAATTACAGGTTTGTTGATCTCAAGGACTCAAGGAGCAATAAACACCAAAAAAAAAAAGGAACCTGATTGGAGGGACTAATATGATGAGAAACACATAGAGGGGAAAAAGATGTTTACTTTCTCCCATAAGTTGTTTAGTAGACGAGCGTTGATGAATGTCAAGCTCTTGCTTGTGCACAAGATCTTAAAATTGTCTGCAACAAAAACAATATAAATGAATTTCAGCAAGGAAAACCTAGGGTTGAATTTCATCGCAAAAATAGGATAGAAAACAGAGATGATTTCAGCTAAAAAAACCCTAGCAGCAATCAAATCCCAACAAGAAACTAAAATCAGCGAGAAAGAACCATGAAAAAACCAGAGTCCTAGGAATCAGATTATCCTCTCTAATCAAATATATAAACAAGCCTAAAATAGCAGTTCAAATCCATCAGTAGAATGAATCTAGCTTTCATCACGAACCGATCATTCCAGGAAGTAAAATGAAAACGACATTGGAATAGAGATTGATTGCAAGAGAAGAGGGGAGATGAATCTCACATTAGGAAATCTGGAAGGCGAGAGAGTCGTCGTCTACCATCACATTCACTTTGTTTTACTAATCTACCACACACTCTCTAATTTTCCATATCTAACATTCATTAAATTGTATAATGACTTTTTGATCCTCTTTTAGTTCCCTTGCTCCCTTGACCTTTTTACCTTTGCCTCCTTCAACTCGACAACTCTCTGTTCCTTTTTCGACGTTCTCTGTTACTCCGGCGAGGTTTGGTGTGGTCTCCGTCTTCGTTTTACCCTCACGTTGTCGACGACTGCCATCGATATCAGCAATTTAAGACGACGACTGACATCGACAACTTCCGTCGCCATTGCTCCTCCGACATTGTTGCTCTGACGAATGATGTATCAGGTTTGACTAGTGTCTTTCAATCATATAGGTAAATTAGATGCTGCTTAATTTTCAATTGATGCTTACATTGGTTTGATATTCTGTTCATATCCGTAATTGAAAATCTATTCACATGTTACATATATGATCCTCTACCGTTTTGCATTAAGCGTTTCACAAATTGAATATATGATTCTATCGCTCTAGTTTAATTTGCATTTCAGATTGCTCTTGAGATCTCTATACTATGGTAGAGTTATACTCAGTTTGTGGGAAGTAGACACAAGCTGATAAAGGATATTGGTTTTTTGAAATTGATTCAAATAGAGGTGGATCGCTTTGCGACGTACATGATGATATCACATTGAATTGTTTGCTAAGATGTTAGTTGAGGATTTTGGACTTGCATGTTTAGCGAAAGATTTAACACTTAGTTATGAACTTCCTCAACGAATGAAGAGTTTGGTAGAAACCTCTCCACCGGTCTATATACGGAATGATCGTCAATTGAATATGTTTATGAAGAAGATTCAAGAGGATTCAGACCTGATTCGATTGTTTGTAACGGTTAGTGATTATGTTTTCTTTACCGCTTTAGTAATTTCCTTGATTGACTCACACTTTATTTATTTTAGGTTCCCAATAACCAGATTGTTTTTATGAAAACAGAGAGCAACCTTCAATCCAATACAATAGAGAACAATCAATTTTTGCAGCAATTGGGTAGTGATTCATCCTTTGTTGCATCCGTTCATAAAGTAATTGAGGTAAAATATTTTGTTTTATACAAATTAAGATACTATGAGTTTTTTTGAAGGTGATGTGATAGATATAGATACTGCGACTATTGTAAATGAGATGATAGATAGATAATATTGTGAAAGTGAAGGTGATAGATATAGATATAGTGAGTATTGTGAATGAGATGATAGATAAGGTGATAGGTATAGAAATTGTGAGTCAGGAAGGCATTCCTAACATATGTTTTTCACATTTGTGTGTCTGTTTTAAGAATATAATCGACCAAGTGGAAGTGGCATGTCAGTTTCCGCACCATATAATGATACATCCTCAACTGCTGATAAAGGGATTCTTGCATCTCATCCAGATCCAGTATCTATAGGCTGTTCACAACACACTCAAGGATATGATGATATACATGAAGGCATATATTTCACGAACAAAGAAGAGTTGATGATGACTATGAGAAAATGGGCACTTAAGTGGAAGTTTGAGTTCAGGTCATTGTGATCAGACACAACAAGATTGATACTAGGCTGTATCGATGCTAAATGCAGCTGGAAGATGCGTGCAACAAAGCTCAAGTCATCTAATTTCTTTATGGTGAGGAAGTATATGCATGAACACAATTGTGATACAACACATAGGAATGCAAATCATAGGCAAGCAACTGCAAAACTGCTAGGTACTTATATTTGCAGCCAGTATGGAGAAAAGAAGGCTGGTCTCAAGCCTAAACAGATTGTTGAGAAGGTTCGATTAGATCATGGTGTCCATATAAATTACAAAAATGCTAAGAGAGCAAAAGAGGAAGCTCATATTTTGGTTAGAGGCACTCCTGAGGAAAGTTACAACAACCTAGCAAAGTGGTTATACATGGCTAATGAAAAAAATCTAGGATCAGTGTTTTATCTTGAGTTAGATCCTCATACTAGATTAAAATACGTTTTTATTGCATTTGGTCCGTCAATCAGAGGTTTTGCTTTGATGAGAAGAGTGATTGCTGTTGATGGTACCTTCCTAAAGGGAAAATTCAAGGGAACGTTGTTAGTAGCTACAACACATGATGGAGATTATCACTTATATCCGATAGCCTTTGCTATTGTTGATTCTAAAAATGACAAGTCATGGAATTGGTTTTTTAGGTGCCTGCGTTGTATCATACCTGATGCACAAGATTTGGTGTTTGTTTCTGACCGTGCTCCATCCATTGCTTTCCCTTCTTGAGACAATCCGGTTAACGCTGACTTCATGGTTTCATGAAAGACGTGAAATGGCTGCTAAACATAACAAGCTTGTCACGCCAAAAGTAGTGGATAAGTTGGTGTTAAGGTTCCCAGATGCAATGAAACTTGACGTCTTCCAAGTCAATCAAGACGAGTTTGAGGTGAAGGATAACATGAACAAGTTTATTGTCCACCTAAAGAACAGGCAGTGCAGCTATTGTGTTTTTGACATTGATAAAATACCTTGTATTCATGCCATTGCTGCTGTGAAACGTTCAAATATGGATGAAAATAAGCTCGTTCATGATTGCTACTTGACAGAGACATGGGCTAAAGCATATGGTAAAAGCATACACCCAAATGGAGACGAAAATAATTGGATTTTCCCAGATTCTGTAACTGGATTCTTATGTGCACCTCCAGGTAGTAAACCAAGCAGTGGTAGACCGCCAAAAAAAAGAGATTGCGCTCTGTTGGAGAGTTTGTTGTACCGGGTTCAAAGTCTTAGAGTCACAAGTGTAGCAAATGTGGTAGAGGAGGACACAACAAGAGTACGTGTAGAGTTGCGATATGATTAAAGGCTTGTTAAAGGTATCTTGTATACATTCATTTCCTTTTTAAAGTTTTATGTTGAATACGTGACAGTTTTTTGTGAAACGTTTTTAACATTTATCAAATCTTTTTTGCAGATCATGTGGTTGAGGACGACCCAGTAAGATATTGTGGCTTAGATTAGTGGTTTCAACTAAATTTGTTTGAGTATATACTCGAATTATTGGTTATACACAAGTTCTTGGTTTCTAATCCTAAACAACATATAAAAGAAAGCATTCCTAAATTTCAAAAGCACCTTCCTAAATAATATGAAACTGTTCCTAAATTGTATTTTTAATGTTCATTTTTGTGTTTTGCCTTGATGTATCACATTTAATTCATGTTATTAGTGATGGATAATGGTTTGATTTTGTGAACATCTTGATGTCTTATCTATATATTTTGTTAAGAGTACCTTTCTAAAATTAAAAAACACTTTCCTAAATTTTACGAAACTCTTCTTAAATACAAATAAACATGTTTTAAAATGTTTTAAAATTTTATTTTGCTTCTCATGTATGAGATATAACTACATTTGTGTTTAGGGTTTAATGATGCATAATGATTTGCTTGTTCACATCCTAATTTTTATTTTTTTTTATTGTTTACAATATATATATATATATATATATATAAATAATTTGAGAGAATACATGAATGAGAAACATGGCATATTAGTTACACACTCTCCAAAAACACTATAACTCCGGTTCGGGTCTCCGTGGGCGCAAATGCCCAGCATTTTTTTTTAAGATTGACTTAGTGTTTAATGTATATATATAATTAAGTTTAGGGAATTCATGAATGAGAAACATGGCATATTGGTTACACACTCTCTAAGAACACTAAAAACCTGGGTTTGATTCGCCGTGGTCGTGAATGCCCAAATTTTTTTTTTAAGATTGACTTAGTGTTTAATGTATATATATAATTAAGTTTAGGGAATAAATGAATGAGAAACATAGTATATTGGTTACACACTCTCCAAAGACACTATAAACCTGGGTTCGGGTCTCCGTGGCCGCGAATGCCTAGCATTTTTCTTTTGTACCCGAACCTTTTGAAAGGTCTTTTTAAACTTTTGAAAGAGCTTCCTAAATATTAATTAAACATTTCCTAAATTTTTAAAATATCTTCGTAAAATTAAAAAACACCTTCCTAAATATTATGAAACTCTTCCTAAGTTCAAATAAACCTGATTTTAAATAGTTTGCCTATCCTATTTTTTTTTATTAAGTATTTAGTGTTTTTTGAGAAATATGAGAAGCATGGCATATTGGTTACATGCCATGTTTGATTGTTTTTAAGGATTTAGTGTTTACTAAACTTTTTCAGAATTTTAAGAATACCTTCCTAAAATTAAAAAACAGCTTCCTATATATTAATGAAACTCTTCCTAAATAATATTCCTAAGTTATTATTGTTTAAGAAGGTCTTCCTAAAATTATAAAGGTCTTCCTAAAATTACAATTACGCATTCATAGATATTATGAAGCCTGGTATTTGACACAAATATTAGCCCAAAAACACTGACATTATATTAGAAACCTATATCACATAAACATATCAGTTTCAAATGTTTACAATATCATCAAACTAAAACCATATCAATCTCATTACCTACAATGTTTCTTAATAAATGATCAGGAAATCAAACAGAAATCAAATCTATCTTATTCACTACAAATTCTCGATAGATATCAAATGCCATCTTCGATCTTGTGTCTTCAGCAGTTATATCTGTCAGTTTGATAGTCAAGTCTTCTATTCCCATAGAGTGGCACTCAATCATCTTAATGATGAAGAGTGCCTAATTCGCATGTATTTCTTTGGGCAGTAGACTTTGTATGGAGTGAGCTCTTGATCAATAGGGTGTACCTTCCCCCCAGCACAACGAAGAAGATATGGTATCATCTCTGCAATGAAAACCAATATACAATCACTCATTATGTATATATACTGCAAACTAACATAGTTATATTACATAAAATGGTTTTTTATGGATTCATACCTGCAAATGATCTGATGAGACTGTGTATCAAATCACCTCTACACTTGTTGCTTTAACAGTCTAATATTGTGATTGTTCTTGTAGTGAAGCGTATCTCCATGCCAATGTGCTATTCGTATTGGTAGCAATAGGCGACGCCATACACTCCATCAATGTCATGCCATTTCTTTGCAGGAAGGCAAATAGAAGGTACGTCGCCTCTGACAATATCTATCAAATCCTTAGGAAACTCATATTGTGATTTCCATGGATCTGATATCTTGAAATACTTGTAGCATTCACTCAGTCTTCTGAGGAAGCTAATTCCTACAAAGGCTAACTTTGGGCTCTTGTTATGGAAGTAGACTGGGTCTTGATTCCTTCTGAGCCAAATTACTCCTAATCCTGCATCAACATGCTGTTTTTTACAAGATTCAAAACAAGTAATCAGTGTATGTTTCTAATACAAACATGAATATATTCTAGCATAAAATAAACAGAATGAATGAAAACAAACCCAAATTTTTCCTTATAATAACCAATACAGTATCTCTGATCCAAATTACTATTGATCTTTCGATGCTAAACATATTCAATTTTTTACAGTGAGTATAAAAATACCGTTTCTTGAAGATATGCCTCTGGTTTCTCTAGCACGTCAAACTAATGTGGAGTTAATAATTGTGTATCAGTGATCTTTCTGCAAATATTAGAAACGATTTATCTTACTTTTAGATAGAAAATCTACTTTTGAAATAGAAAAAAAGCGTTAAAACAACATACTAACCCTTGTTTGATATTTGAGCTCTTCCAATCACTCAATTCTTCCATATTGTTGAGAGTTGGATACAAGAAAGGGTTGAATTTCGGATGTATAGCAGTTGTTGCAGGGTTTCTTGGTGCTCTATATGGAGTGATGGTTTGCATTGATGGAGTACTTATGAGCCGGGTGCTCCGCCTTGGAACCTGCTGTTTATCGTCAATTCTTTGTTTCTTCGCTGGAACAACATTATTAACTTCCTTACACCATTTTTTTTTTTTCCTGAAATCAATATGTAAGAAAACTCCGCACATTATAATTAAATACATCAAAGACATCAAAGACATCACATACTTCTACTGCAACACAACAAACGATATGGTTATGTCTTGTAAAAAACACTACGAAGATATCACATACACAACACTGGTTATTAAAGAACATACCACCAAATAAATCTGTGTTCAGAAGGTCTTCCTTAAAGTAAGATGTCTTTTAACAAACCTCGGATGGAGTAAAACATTTAAGATCAAACGTTGGCTCAGTTGTTTGTGACTTCACATCCTTCTCACTTTTTTCCTTATGCAACATAAAAACATAAGAAAAAGTCAAAAAACAAACAGTGTTGTTTATCTAAAAGTATATAGAGGATATTGTTTATACTTACCTTCTCTTTTGGTTTATGTTCACCTTCTTTCTCTCCCAACCGGTGCCGTATGTCTTCGATTTTAAAAGCATGTTCTTTTCCCAAGTCATGCATTAAAACACGGATGCGTGTTTTAAGAATTGCTCGCACTACTCCTTTCCTCCATTTGTTTTCGTATTTAGCTTCAACTTCTTCCATCAGCTTTGGCACTGTTAGCTCCTGAGAGAGTGATGGTGTTTCAGTACGTGTAGGGGATGGGAAATGAATGTTATCATCTCTATCAAACTGCAAGAACAAAAACCACAAGTTAATGTCAATTGAAAAGATGCTAAAATACACACATAAAATCTCAAAAAAAATATAAAAGCTCACCTCATGATGTTGATTGTCTTCTTCTACATCATTTTTTTGATCCACACCATCCTCAACATTATCTCTCTGCAACAAGGATCTATTTTAGCTTCCTATAAATTTAGGTTTCAATAAAACACAAAACTTAACCTCTTGATTTCTGTTGGTTTCGTCCACATTATGATGTTGATTATTATCTTTTTCATTTTGATTCATACCATCATCATCACCACATCTCTGAGTAACATTTTCTGTATCAGCCTACAAATAAAAAATGTTTTTAGTATATGTTTAAGAACACTTTCATACATTTAACATATAAGGAAAAAATCAGGAAATCTTACCTCAGTAGTTGAATCGAGCTTCTAGGTTACTTCTTTTGTTTGTGTACCGGCATTTGTCTCATCCTTGTTCATCTTTTCAAACATTGGACAGTAATTGTTAGAGTCAGTTCTTTTTCCCCATGTATTTTCAATTGTTTAAGAATATATTTATAAATATTGTCTTTACCTCATCTGTTGAATTGAGCTTCTGAGTTAATTCAACAGTAGGATCTTCTTCTTGTGTCGCCTTCGTAGTATTCTGAGTCTCTGAATTCTGAGTCACTGGAATTGTATCTTGTTCATTTGGACATTTGTTAGATGGAGGGATCCCAATATCTATGTTGAAGTTTTGAGTTGGGGAATTGTTAAATAGAGGGATTCCATCATCTCTATTATGCTGCTACAACAAAAAATGCAAACGGTTAATTGTTAATTGAAAGGAAAATCATTCAGAGTCCTTAAGCGTACTTAGAACAAGTTAGTTTACCTGATCGTTTGTGTTTCTATTATCATATATTCCCAGCTTCTCCTCNTCTTGGGTCGTTTTGCCTGAGGACTTAGTCGTTGGGAGAACTTGACAAACCTGCAAGAATAATATATACTGAATAAAATTATCCGGGTTTGTGCAGAGATGAACGGAGTCGTCGGACGCAGACGTGGATTCCTCGGAGACGTTGCATGGTTCCTCGGTGCGGTACGTAGAATCCTCAGGGACGACGCATGGTTCTTCGATGCAATATGTGGAATCCTCAGGGATGGTGTGTGGTTTCTCTGCACGGTACGTGGAATCCTCGGTGATAATACGTGGTTCCTTGGCACGGTACGTGGAATTCTTGGTGATGGTACGTGGTTCCTTGGCGCGGTATGATGATTCCTCGATGATGGCACGTTGATCCTCGGTGTGGTATGATGATTCCTCACAGACGGTACGTGGATCCTTGGTGACGATGTGTGGAATTGCGAGGGTGGTTCGAAGACGTACATGGATGATCGGTGTCAAATCTTGTCCAATGGTGTCCATGATGTCTTGTATGGCTAAGAGCATATTCATTTTTTTGGTTTGACAAAACTCACCTGATCTGATGATTCCATGCTCTCCACCTGAGCAATTGTTGGAGTAGCAATGTGTGTGTATCGTTCACACAAGAATGCATTATATTGCTCTATGAGACTAACTCTACTAAACGCTGTTTGTAACAGCGGTATAGACTCGAGTACCCACAGGTTCAACGCCAATGGATAACTATGTATATCATACTTTGCCTTCTTCAGGTTTGATGGCACAGCTTTCTTTATCGATTTCAGCAGGAGATTGTAAGCTTTCCTTCCCCACGGATACTCAACTAGTACACCAGCATCTTGGGCGATCTTTAGATTCTTCGCAGGGAATATGTAGTACTTGTGTCTCTGAAGCAGTATACTCTCAATGAGTACCAGCATACCTAAGGAGAACCTCTCATCTCCTGCGTCTGCGTGAGTCTCTCTCAGAATTTCAATAAGGTCTTCTAATGTGTGCTCATCTTCTGTCTTTGCCTAGTCATGTTGATCATAATCAGCACCTTCATCAGGTTCCCATTCAGCACATTTCAATCCTGTGACCATATGAAACTCTCTTATTGAGAACCTCATAGGTTGTGCTCCAAAATGAAACCAGATCTCATTCTCTTTCGATGTGATCAAACTCCTACTTAGCAAATAGTGTACCATCTTCCCTGACAATGTCAACCCCCTTGTGCTATCCTTCAGAATTGATCCTAAGAATGAGTCTCTGATCCTCTGGAACTCTACATCAGTGAGGATGTTTTTTACTTCCTTGATGTATTCGTAGTTCGCAAATTGGTTTACAATTGCCCCTGTTTTCGGTTCATCTCCTATGTTGAAATGGAGCTTAGGCAGTGTGACACTTGTAGGAAAAGAATCTCCCATGTTCTGCTGCCAACAACAAAATAAGAAGAAATCAGTAAATCTGTTTAGGTCTTCATAAAATAAAAGGATCCATTCCTGAATTTTAACAATGTTTCCTAAACGATTAAAACCAAACATACACCCACCCACACACTCTCACACACACACAAACAAACACACCACAAACACACACAGACACACACACAAACACACTCACAAACACAATCACACACACTGATTATATGCATATAATATGATGTTATCCTAGCTTTATAAAAGATGCATATAATATGAACAAAACTAGACACATTTTCTTTCTTTCTATCAACACCAAAGCTCACATCAATATTAAAACCAATCCTCATAGCATGTATTTCGATTCCAAATCCATTTTGTGTTTCCAACTATGAAATTCTAAATCACACATACAAACACAAACACACACACACACACACACACACACACACACACACACACACACACACATACACCCACTCACACACACACACACACAAACGAACACACACCATAAACACACACTCATACATACACACACACACACACACACACACACAAACACACTCATACACTTATGAACACACACACAAACACACTCACACACTAATGAACACACACACACACACACCAGTTAATCTCCCAGACCAATTAAGTTTTCGTCTCACTAAGGATTACACCAAAAAACAAGACTATAGTACTATGCTTGAAACAAATCCAAGGAGTGAACATACAAATATCTAGTTAAGCTAACTATAACCACTAAAGTCTTCAATCAGTAGTACAAGCCATGAGGTAGTCTTGAACTGAAATGTTCATGATTCATAGAATGAAGTGTTCATGTTCATGTATCACACACACACACATAAAAAGACACCCAAACACACATACACATACACCCACACACACACACACACACACACGAACACACATCCCAAACACACACTCAGACACACACACATACACGCACACAAACAGACACACTACAAACACACACACAAACAAACACACCACAAACAAACACAGACACACACACAAACACACTCAAAAACACACACACACACACACAAAAAAGCCATAATTGAGAAGATACTAACTGAGAACTCACAATTATAATTGTAGTAGTATTTGGAGCTAAAGAATTGTTGAATCTCTCTAGCTAAAGAGAAAATTAGTATTTAGATACTAACTGCGAAGCTACAATTTCAAACAACTTGAAAAAAATTCGAGCTCGGCATTGAAATCATAATTCAAGCTAAGGAAATTGAAATTGAAATCATAATTCGAGCATTGAGTTTGAAATCATGCTCTCTTAAGCTTAGGAAGAAAGCATGGAAATCATAATCGAGTTCATGACAAGCTCGTTCATGGAAATCGAGTTTTACCTTAAAAAAAAGACGGAAGCAAGTAAGTTCCAAACCGTAGAAGCTTCACTCGATTGAGATCCAAACCGCCGATAATAGACCGGCGATGTAACACTAACGACGTGAGATCGGCGACAGCAATGAGAGACCGGCAAGAGATGGCCGGATCGATTAGGTCAGTTACGGCGATGAGAGACCGACGACAATGACTATACCGCGTGTTTCAGTTTGTTTCAACATGGGCAATTTGGTCAAATTCTTGAATCAAATATGTTACTAATGGGAAATGCCAGCCCATGTGATATTTTTGGCTCAAAAACATAAAACTATGGTATTTTGGAGAATTGCCCAACTTCTTTTCGTAAATTAATTTTTTTTTATGTTAAATTTTTTTTTTTTTGCCTCATCTTCAACTTATCATTCACCAAAGTTTAGGTACACTTGTCATTTTCTACAAGAGATTTAATCCAATCTAGCTCAATAGAGTACAACTTAGGATTATAATTCGAGAATGAAAGATATTCCCTCGCTACTCTATCGGCTACCTCGTTTCCACTTCGATCCCCAAACACCACTTTAAACTCGTCAAACTCGAAGAGTCGGTAACTGATGCAAGCTTTGGTGGTGAGGTTTTGCAAGTCACAAACGAACTAGGCTTCTTCAAAGGACGATCGTCGGCGTTGTTGAAGATAGTGTGCTCGCAGGTGAAGATCTGACACGATGGCGATCGCTTCTCTCGTGTGGGATCAAATATGAGTTTGTGATGGCGGAGTGAAGGTGCACCACAGAGAGGTGATGGATCTCTGATACAGCACGACTCTTAATCTCGAAGAATCTCTCAACAAAATCAAGAACAAGAGTTTTAGCTTTCTCGAAGAAATGCGGCGCTTTATTGATAATAGGGTAAAAAGTGTTACACGGCTGCAAGGGGACTTTATAATAGTCAAAGAAATACAAAACACATCGTTTTAAATAAAGTCATAAAAGGAAAGTATCTAATCTTATTTGAAACTCGGTTTCTTGGGTCGTTTTGCCTGAGGACTTAGTCGTTGGGAGTACTTGACAAACCTGCAAGAATAATATATACTGAATAAAATTATCCGGGTTTGTGCAGAGATGAACGGAGTCGTCGGACGCAGACGTGGATTCCTCGGAGACGTTGCATGGTTCCTCGGTGCGGTACGTAGAATCCTCAGGGACGACGCATGGTTCTTCGATGCAATATGTGGAATCCTCAGGGATGGTGTGTGGTTTCTCTGCACGGTACGTGGAATCCTCGGTGATAATACGTGGTTCCTTGGCACGGTACGTGGAATTCTTGGTGATGGTACGTGGTTCCTTGGCGCGGTATGATGATTCCTCGATGATGGCACGTTGATCCTCGGTGTGGTATGATGATTCCTCACAGACGGTACGTGGATCCTTGGTGACGATGTGTGGAATTGCGAGGGTGGTTCGAAGACGTACATGGATGATCGGTGTCAAATCTTGTCCAATGGTGTCCATGATGTCTTGTATGGCGAGATTGAACCTACATCGTAGTTGTTTGGACTTTGATCGAGTCATGGTACATTCTCCGACGTCGGGTACTAGATTGTGTTCGTCTTGATGTTCGATGAATCAGTACCTTATATCTTGAAGTATCAGATCGATTTGAGGTTTAGTTCCTGATCCTTGCAGAAGATCTACTAGTTAATTATAACCAACGTTTATCCACTATAACATTTCTCTATTTCACTAATTATATTTAATGATGTTTTTAACTTAATTTTTTATATGGTTTGAATTACTCAGATAATTTATGAAGAAATACTATTTCACTGCTCTAAGAAATAAAACTACAAACTTATTTAATTCTTTTGTTGAAATGTTGAATATTTTGAGAACAAAAAAGTAGTTTCTTCTTTAGTTCGGTAACCTTTTTAGCAAACTTGAAATAACCAAACTATAGACAACAAACTAGTTCAATCAAATATATATGAAAATCTGGAATCCTACATGCTATTGTAAACTTCAATTATAGACCGAATTATATGGTAGGACATGTTTTCATTAAAAAGGGTCAAGTCACTCTATACCTCTCTTTTTAGTCGAGTCTCTATGGACCTCTCGTTTGACTCGAGCGTGAATTTCTCTATGGGCCAGTAGACTACTAAGAATCCTCTGGATTATGTGCATTCAGATTTTTGGGGAGCACCTTCAGTCCCACCTCTCTCTCATCATACTGACCGCTCTACCATCGATGGTCAGGCATTGGGTTTGGGACTACGTGTAATAATATAGGGCATGTTATATGGCAGGCCGGATTTCTAGTATATACTATATAAAAAAAAAAACTTTAGATATTAAACTATGTATTTATTACATATATTGTTAATTCTAAAATTAACAATTAAATTCAAATTAAACAATCTTAACAATTATCGAACAAACTCGAACAACAACTACATTTCACATATTCTTTAATTTTGTTACCGTGTAAACCTCAACTATGGTTCATACATTATTTTTATGATCTGCATTTGCTAATTTAAAATATGTAACCTATTTTATTTTAGCCAAATTTGAGAAACTATGTTTTAAAAATCAAATATTACATGATATGAAACTATGTAATTAATATACACATCTTTTTAATTTAATATATTATGTTTTATCTTTCAAACACATTAACGTTATGTTGTGGGGTTTAATTGTGATTGAACTTTCAAGTTTGAAATTGAACAGGAGGAGTTGCAGAATTAAATTCTGGTTTAGATCCGGTTATCGAGTTGCAAAAGAAGAAGACTAGTGCAAACCCTCTAGTCGCGATAGAAGCTTTGCCGTTTCAAGTGTTGAGTATATAACACCACTTTTCTTCTTCTTTGATTAACGATTCGTCTTCTTTTGTAAACAAGTGAGAGAGAGAAGTTGAGATCTTGATACGCCATTGTTGTAAACTCTCTTGAGCTGATTATTCTTCTTGATTAGTTGATTGTTGGATTGAATCTGGGCCTAGACGTAGGCTTTGTCACCACAACTTAGCTGAACTGGGTAAACAAACTCTTGTGTCACCTCTTCTTGCTTTGCTTTTTTTATCTTCTTTCAATCACAAAATCAACAAATCCGTGAAAGTAAGTTGAGGTTGAGAGTAAAGTTAGATCGCAAATCGTTCGATTCTTAACAGATTTGAATCAGAGCTTAGGATTTTGAGCAGATTTGTCGATGGCGACGACAACAAGAGTTGAAATCAAGGCATTCGATGGAGATAGTGACTTTGCACTATGGAAGATAAGGGCAATGGCTCAACTTGGTGTTCTTGGACTAAGGAACAGATTAAGCGACTTCTCACTAACGAAGATTGTTCCGCTTACCAAAAGCAAAGGAAAAGAAACAACTCTGAAGAATCTTCAGCGTCAGATTCACTGCAGACGAAGGAGGTTCTTGATCCAGTTAGATTGAGAAATCGGAACAAGTCAAGAACATCATCATCAATCATATCGGAGACAGAGTTCTGAGAAAGGTAAATCACTGTGAAACTGCAGCTGAAATGTGGTCTCTTCTGAATCAACTGTACATGGAAACATCGTTACCAAACCAGATTTATGTTTAGTTGAAATTATACTCATTCAAGATGATCGATACTAAGACAATTGATCAGAATGTAGATGATTTCTTAAAGATAGTGGTTGAATTAGGTAGTATGGAGATTAAGGTTGCAGAAGAAGTTCAAGCTATCTGAATCTTGAACTCGTTACCCCTCACTTTCGATCAGCTCAAGTTATCTTTATTGGATGGTTATGGTCGCACCCATTTACAAAACGGTCAAAATGGGCGACGCCCATATTTATCCGTGGTCAAAATGGGCGACGCCCATATTTATCCATGGTCAAAATGGGCGAAACCATACGGTCAACGGATAGTCCAATAACCATTTTTATTAGGGTATTTTGCTCAAATCAATTTGGAAAAAAATAGAAATTTCAAAAGAATAGTCATAAAATCCAAACGAATTCTAAATGCTTCCATCCAAATTACATGAACCGAACCCGATCCGATCCAAAAACCGAACAGATATCCGAAAATCCAAAATATATATTATATATAATATTAGTTATAATGTTATACCCAAAAATACCAAATAACATAAATATCCAAAATCCTTAGTTAATTTGTCAAAATTGTATTTTTTGCAAAATTTAACCAAATTTTATTAATATTAAAATTGAAAAAAATCTTAGTTTTTTTTTCTTCCAAAAACCAATCCGAATCTGACATCTATCCGAACCAAAACCGAACTGAATTGTCATAAAATCCGAACGGATACTAAACTCTTCTATCTGAATTACTCGAATCCGAAAAAATCCGAAACGAATCTAATACAAAATCCAAATGCCCAAACCTAGTTATTCCATATATAAGAAGAGAAATAAAAATAATTGTAATGGACATTGTTGGACGAAAATGGTCACAGTCACTAATGGTCACGGTCACTAATGGTCATGGTCACTAATGGACAGACTAATTCATGCCCATTTGTTAATGAACACTTTGTGGATGGGATTAACGGGCATGGACGCACCCATTTGACACCCCTAATTGTCACTGCAAGATGTAGTCTCATCTGCAAAGTTACTAGAAAGGGAGATGGTTGAGCTAAAAGAAAGCAATAGAGTAGTTTCTACAGCTCTCTATACCTTTGACAGAGGTAAACCACATACCAAGAGCAATCATAAAGGTGATCAAGGCAAGAACAGAGGGAGATCAAACTCCAAAACTTTGGTCACATGTTGGTTTTGCAAGAAAGAAGGTCATGTCAAGAAAGATTGTTATGCGAGGAAAAGGAAAATTGAAAATGAGGGACAAGCAGAAGCGTGTGTTATCACAGAGAAGTTAAGGTTTTCAGAAGCATTAAGCATGTATGATCAAGAAGCAAATGATCAGTGGGTAATTGATTCTGGATGCATGTATCACATGACCTCACGAATGGATTGGTTCTCCGAGTTTGAAGAAAAAGGTTCGACAATGATTCTACTGGGTGATGACCACAGTGTTGAATCCAGAGGAAGTGTTACAATAAAATTGAATACTCATGGTGGTTCTATTATGATGCTTAAGAATGTCAGGTTTGTACATTGGAAAGCTTGGCTATTAACATGAAGGTAGTGATGGAAAGGTCGGGTTCTACAAAAATGGTAAGACAACACTACATGGTAAATTGGTAAATGGTCTGTACATTCCTGATGGGCATACTGTTTCTAATGAGGTTTGTAATGCTGAGAGTATCAAGAATAACACAGAACTGTGGCACAACAGACTTGGCTACATGAGCTTAAATAACATGAAGATCCTATCAGGGAAAGGTTTGATTGAGAATAAGGAGATCAAGGATTTACCGTTCTGTGAACACTGTGTTATGGGAAAGTCTAAAAAGCTAAGCTTCAATGTTGGAAAGCACATCACAGAGGATATTCTTGGGTACATACATGCAGATTTGTGGGGTTCATCAAACGTTACTCCATAAATATCATGTAAAAAATATTTTTTATCAATCATAGATGACAAGACTAGGAAAGTCTGGCTAATGTTTCTTAGGACAAAGGATGAAACATTTGATAAGTTTTGTGAATGAAAAGAACTGGTTGAGAATCAGGTGAATAAAAAGGTGAAACATTGAGAACTGATAATGGATTAGAGTTTAGCAACACAAAGGCACATGACCTACACTTACACTACACAACAGAATGGAGTTGCAGAGAGGATGAACATATGTTCATTAAGATCAAGGAAAGTTAAAACCAAGAGCACTTAAAGGAGTGTTTCTAGGCTATCCACAGGGTACAAAAGGCTACAAGATATGGTTGTTGGATGAATATAAGTGTGTAATTAGCAGAAATGTTGTGTTTAATGAAGATGTAGCATTCAAAGATCTACAAGGCAGTGGTAAACAAGAAACTGATGAAGAAACACAACAAACAGTAAAGGTACTTACTGAATAAGAGAATTCAGACAAGTAGAACACAGAGGCATCTGATGAAGGTGGAGTTACTACAATACACCTTAGTGATTCAGAGGATGATGATTGTGATGCATAAGGGATTATCTCAGGAAGATCAAACCTGAGAGACTATCAGTTGGCTAGAGAAAGGACAATATGTGTTCCAAATCCACCAGCAAGGCTATCTGACTACACTCAGTTTGCCTTTGCTCTAGTCACTGCAGAAGAAGTTGACTCAGAAAAGCAAAACTGTTATCATGATGCAAGAAGAGATAAAGACTTAGAGAAATGAAATGGGTGAATGTAAGAAGAAATGCAATTCCTGTTAAAGAATGCAACCTAGGATATAGTTGATAGACCTAAAGAACAAAAGGTTATAAGTTGTAGATGGCTGTATAAAAAGAAGCATGGGATCCCTGGTGTGAAGCCAGAGAAATGCAAGGCAAGATTAGTGGCCAGAGGCTTCTCACAAAGAGAAGGAATCGACTATCATAAAGTTTTTGCACTAGTAGTCAAACACATATCTATTCGTATTCTAATGTCTTTGGTTGTTATAGAGGACATGGAGTTAGAATAGATGGATGTAAAGACAACCTTCTTACATGGAGAGCTTGATCAACCTTTATACATGGAGCAACCAGAAGGTTTTGAGATAAATTCAAATAAAGATCAAGTTTGTTTACTAAAGAAATCTCTTTATGGCTTGAAACATACACCTAGCAATGGAACAAGAAGTTTAATGCATTCATGCTAAGTCAAAACTTTGGAGTGAGCATGATTCATGTGTCTACGTGAAAGAGGTAAGTCATGAGGAATTTATTTACCTGTTACTTTATGTTGATGGCATGTTGTTAGCAGTAAAGTAAGGCAGAAGTAGATAAATTCAAAGAAGTTGTAGTCTGGATTCGAAATGAAAGATATGGGAGATGTTAGTAGGAAACTAGGAATCGATATTAGAAGAGAGAGGAAGAAGGGTATTCTGTATTTTTCTCAGTCTCGGTACTTAAAGAAAGTTTTACAAAGGTTTAGAATGGATGAGACCAAAGCTGTCAGTACCCCTATTGGTGGTCACTTCAAATTATCATCAGTAAAGAATGAAGATGAGTATTTAGATACAGAGCTAGTCCCCTACTCAAGTGTTGCTGGCTAGAGAAAGGAAAAGATGTGTTCCAAATCCACCAGCAAGGCTATCTGACTACACTTAGTTTGCCTTTGCTCTAGTCACTACAGAAGAGCAAAACTGTTATCATGATGCAAGAAGAGATAAAGACTTAGAGAAATGGAATGGGGGAATGTAAGAAGAAATGCAATTCCTGTTAAAGAATGCAACCTAGGATATAGTTGATAGACCTAAAGAATAGAAGGTTATAAGTTGTAGATGGCTATATAAAAAGAAGCATGGGATCCCTGGTGTGGAGCCAGAGAGATACAAGGCAAGATTAGTGGCCAGAGGCTTCTCACAAAGAGAAGGAATCGACTATCATGAAGTTTTTGCACTAGTAGTCAAACACATATCTATTTGTTTTCTAATGTTTTTGGTTGTTATAGAGGACATGGAGTTAGAATAGATGGATGTAAAGACAACCTTCTTACATGGAGAGCTTGATCAACCTTTATACATGGAGCAACCAGAAGGTTTTGAGGTAAATTCAAATAAAGATCAAGTTTGTTTACTAAAGAAATCTCTTTATGGCTTGAAACATGCACCTAGGCAATGGAACAAGAAGTTTAATGCATTCATGCTAAGTCAAAACTGCATCAGGAGTGAGCATGATTCATGTGTCTACGTGAAAGAGGTAATTCATGAGGAATTTATTTACCTGTTACTTTATGTTGATGGCATGTTGTTAGCAGGTAAAGTAAGGCAGAAGTAGAAAAATTCAAAGAAGTTTTAGTCTGGATTCAAAATGAAAGATATGGGAGCTGCTAGTATGATACTAGGAATCAATATTAGAAGAGAGAGGAAGAAGGGTATTATGTATTTGTCTCAGTCTCGATACTTAAAGAAAGTTTTACAAAGGTTTAGAATGGATGAGACCAAAGCTGTCAGTACCCCTATTGGTGGTCACTTCAAACTATCATCAGTAAAGAATGAAGATGAGTATGTAGATACAGAGCTAGTCCCTACTCAAGTGTTGTTAGTAGTGTCATGTATGCCATGATTGGAACTAGGCCATATGTAGCTTATGCAATTGGTCTTATTAGTAGGTTTACGAGGAAACCAGGTGACATACATTGGGAAGTTGTTAAATGGTTATTGAGATATCTTAAAGGCTCGGCATACTTGAACCTAGTATACACAAAGGGAAAAAGATTCAGTATTCAAGGCTACTGTGACTCTGATTATGCAGCAGATCTTGACAGAAGGAGATCTATTAGTGGATATGTTTTTACAGTGGGTGGAAACACAATCAACTGGAAATCAAGTCTACAACATATTGTGGCATTATCTACAATAGAAGCAGAGTACATTTCACTCACAGAAGCCGTAAAAGAAGCAATGTGGATCATGGGTCTCTTAGAAGATATGAAGCTAAAGCCATGGAAAGCATCAGTTTGGTGTGATTCTCAATCTGCAACCAGTCTGTCAAAGAACAACACCTTTCATGAAAGAACTAAACATATGTCAACCAAGCTTCATTTATCAGAGATGTCATTGAATCTGGTGAAATTGAAGTTCATAAGATACATACATCTAAGAATCCAGCGGATATGCTTACAAAAGGCATTTCAGTTCACAAATTTGAAGCAGCTTTAGATCTGCTGAAGTTGCTTGGCTAGAAGATAGGACTTCATCACAGCCAGAGGTTAAATCTAAGAAGTGCAGTACATTAGAGAAGGCAGAAAATTGAATCAAGGTGGAGTGTTGTGGGGTTTAATTGTGATTCAACTTTCAGGTTTGAAATTGAACCGGAGGAGTTGCAGAATTAAATCTTGGTTTAGATCCGGTTATCGAGTTGCAAAAGAAGAAGACCAGTGCAAACCCTTTAGTCGCGATAGAAGCTTTGCCGTTTCAAGTGTTGAGTATATAACACCACTTTTCTTTTTCTTCGATTAACGATTCGTCTTCTTTTGTAAACAAGTGAGAGAGAGAAGCTGAGATCTTGATACGCCATTGTTGTAAGCTCTCTTGAGCTGATTCTTCTTCTTGATTAGTGGATTGCCGGATTGAATCTAGCCCCAGACGTAGGCTTTGTCACCATGACTTAGCTGAACTGGGTAAACAAACTTTTGTGTCACCTCTTCTTGTTTTGCTTATTTATCTTCTTTCAATCACAAAATCAACAAATCCGTGAAAATAAAGTGAGGTTGCGAGTAAAGTTAGATCGCAAATCGTTCGATTCTTAACACGCTATTTTTTTTCTTTTCAATTTATTTATTTAGTTAATTTTACACCGTACAGATAAAAATGAAAAAATATTTAAATTACATATTCTAAAAATGTAACTTAAAATTTTTATATCTTTGTTGTCTGGACTCTGGACGTAGCTATCTCGTTGTGTCGTACTTCGGTTCCTAAAGAGATGGAAATATGAAACCAGAAGGTATGGGCTGGATTAAGACTAAGCCCAATAGCCCATAAAAAGGAGAATCATATATTACTTAGTCACTCACGTGTTGACTCTCGAGTCATGTCGGCGAATCCTTTCACTCTCCAGTAAACGTCACCAGTCTCTTGTACTGAAATCACGGTAATGCTTTCGCTCTCTCTCAATCTTCTCTTTAAAGCTTCTTCAATGTTTCACAGTTCATTCATCAATTTTCATTTAGTTCATGTACTTCGTAATTTCTCGTGTTGAATTTTCTCTGGTAGATCTGAATGATTCAAATCGGAGTAATCTAGATTTTTGTTAATACAAGCTGGAATGTGAAAATTTCATCAAGATGAATCGTTACATGTTCTGAATCTGAAATTTCTCTGTGCAGATTCAACAATGAAGATTCAAGCTTAGTGAGACTTTAACTTGATCACATCACTCTCTCTCTCTCTCTTTCATTATCTCACCGACGAAGAGAGGCTAAGATGGGATCTGTGTCTTTGAAGATCGGCGATGGAACAGCCAGATTCCGAAGAACAACGATTTGTTCCTCCGCCGTGAACCTCCTCATGCTCTTCTCCGTCGTCACCACAAATCTCTTCGCCTTATACGCATTCTCCTCTCATTCCCAAGCTAACTCGCCACTCATCCACCAATCCAACAATATCTCACTCGTTTCTCAACATCTCTCTCTGATCCTCCGGGAGATCGATTCGTCTCAACGCAAGCTTGCTCAGATGGAGAAACAGATGCTTGGTTACGAATCTATTGATCTTTCTCGACCAAACATTGTCCCTGAGCTCAAATTATTCCTCCAGCGTCATCAGCTTCCACTAGGAAAAGATTCGCGTACTGGGATCACTGAAATGGTATCGTCTGTTGGACATTCTTGTGAGAAATCTACGGATTTGCTTTCTCAGTATATGTCATACAAAGTGTTTGATAGATGTCCTGATGATTGGAGCCTTGGCCAAAAGTTGATTCTTCGTACGTGTGAGCCATTGCCGCGGAGGCGGTGTTTGGCTAAAACGGTGCAGAAGCAAGATTTGAGTTGGTCACCCGATTCGCTCTGGAGATCTGTTAGTAACAAGAGTGTTAATTGGAGTGGACTTGGTTGTAAGAGTTTTGACTGCTTGAAAGCTAAGAAACTTAGCTGGGAATGTGTTGGTTGCTTTGATTTAGGTAATGAGAAAGATAGGTTCGTGAAGGTTAAGGGCAAGAACGATTTCTTGATTGATGATGTGTTGGGTTTAGGAAGTGGGAAAATCAGAATCGGGTTTGATATTAGTGGTGGATCAGGGACTTTCGCAGCGAGAATGGCTGAGAAAAACGTGACTATCATCACTAACACGTTGAACAATGGTGCTCCGTTTAGTGAATTCATAGCCGCGAGAGGGCTTTTTCCGTTGTTCTTGAGTTTAGACCATAGATTCCCTTTCCTTGACAATGTGTTTGATCTCATCCATGCTTCAAGCGGATTAGATGTTGAGGGTAAAGCCGAGAAGCTAGAGTTCTTGATGTTCGATCTTGATCGGGTTTTAAAACCTGGTGGATTATTCTGGTTGGATAACTTCTACTGCGCTAACGATGAGAAGAAGAAAGATCTTACACGTCTGATCGAGAGATTTGGGTATAAGAAGCTAAAATGGGTTATTGGAGAGAAGGCTGATGCACAAGTTTATCTCTCAGCTGTTCTGCAAAAGCCAGTGAGAGCTTGATCGGAAAGGCAAAAGGAAAATCGTAATGGTAAGGGTTATACTTTTACCATAGGTTATAAAATTGGTAAAATTGGATTTCATTAGGTGATATTTATTCGAGAGATGAATAAGCAATTATTTACCAGGGCAATTGGAGAAAATCATTTGTAAAAGTTTTTCGGTATAATGTGTTGTAATTTTGTTGATTATTAGTTATTACTACGTTTATGCGACTATTATCCATATAAATTTATAGCATACAGACAAAAAAGAGTAAACTATATTGCATTTGACATTAATTATTGTTGGTGAACTGTAATACTTCTCCTTTTTTAACTATGAAATATATATACTACTCATGGCATCAAAGACAGATGCAAAAAATAGACCACCCAATCAGAGTACAAAGTTATTCTTTATTAAGACAAGAGAAAAAAAAAACATAACAAATGATATAATCTCAAAATCATGTGTGATTATTATGAGGCCAAAAAACAAGTTTTCGTGATTATCCTCATAAAACTCTCTAGTAATAATCGAAGGAAAAAGAAGGACAATGAGGTCTTTTCACCTTCAGATGAGAACTGATCTCATCAAAGATTTTTATGACACATAAAAATGAGACACGTTATTACCCAGAGAAAGGCTCTTCTCTATTTAACATCCATTGTTGAAAATACGACTGTGTGTGGCCAATGCAAAAGCTTTTCAGCGACGCTTTAGTTAACCACGTCAAGAACCAGCTTGCGGGACTTGAGAACCGACCATTTCAGTCGCCTGTAGTACGCAGCTTGGAGCAGAGCGAGAGAGAGTAGGAATATCCATTTGAAACCCATCTGCAAATAGTGAAACCAACATTATGCATCATGTACACTTGGTACAACGATTGGTTCTCTAAGTAGCCTAGTTCGATCATAAACTAAATCTAGTAACTTTGATTAAGTCTTTGTCACATTAACCGCAAAGTCTAGTGAGAAAATGCAAAGTTCACCAGAGAACAGAGAAAGATAAACCTACCAATTTCCTCTCTTCCATTTCTGGTTCAGCTGCCCAGGCCAAGAATGATACAATATCTTTACCCATCTGCACCGTTATTGAAAAATAATGTTAATATCATGACACTGAGAAAGGACAGATCCATAAGGCCTTAAGATTCATGTTTCTAATATTTTAAGAGGAGGAAAACTAGCCTGTGCCTCTGTGGCGGGGACGCCATCCTCATACTCAACAGCTTCATCATTGAGCATTTTCGGCATAGCAATTGCTCCCCCAGGGAAATAAGGATTGTAGTGTAACCCCTCTCTTATCTGTACAATTATCATTGGAATTTTCATAACCAGCACATTGAATTCAAAGAAGTCCATTGTGGAATATGAGAGAGAAACTTACCGAAATGCCAGCAGGAGGATCACGGTAACCAGTCAGAAGAGCAAAGACATAATTTGGACCATTGTGACGTGCCTGGCAGGCAGAACATGAAAACAATTTAGGACACAGAACACAAGTTTGCTACAGATGCTCAGTTTAAGTGAAGTAGCAGCAGCAGACCTTAGTTATAAGACTTAGATCAGGAGGATAGGCCCCGCCATTAGCAAACCTTGCAGCTGATTCATTCGCATATGGCTGAGGAAACCGGTCACTGAGTTTACCAGGACGGGTGAACATCTCACCCTCATCATTAGGTCCATCTACTACCTCGATTTCAGCTGCCATTGCTTTTGCTTCTTCCTCTGTGTAGGCGACACCCACCAAATCTCGGTATGAGATCAGAGACATTGAATGGCAAGATGCACAGACTTGCTGATAAACTTGATGCCCACGACGAATCCTGCTCATACAACATCAAACCTTTATGAGTTTATACAATATCAATCTTTTAGCTGAAGTTTCAGTCTATATAAGATAACAGGGGTTACATTCTTCACTTTTAAAAGCAAAAAACTATGAAAAAACCAGACAAGAAGAAAAGAGAGTGGTAACAATATGTAGATAAACACTCACGAAGCATGGTCATATGAGCTGAGAATGCCATCATGAGGCCAAGGGTAGTCTGGACACTCCAATCCATGCTCAGCCTCATCAGCAGATGCTACTGTGGAAAAACTCAACAGTCCTGTAACACCAGCACCCAAGAAGGCAAGAGCTCTTACACCAGAAGAGCCAGCATCCGCATGAGGTTTCTTTGAAGAAAACCAAGACAAGACCGGAGCTGCCTGCAGGATAACACAAAAGCAATGCTCAGTCAAAACTTCGCCGCGAACCAACTCAGTTATATGCTGACAAAATGGACTGTCAAAAGATTGCTACATTCAACTAAGGTTTCACATTGAAGCAGAAGCTAATCATAAATTAAAAGACCCTCTCATGGTAAAAAGTTCCATATTTTATTAACAGGACGACAAATCACACAAATCATTGTCTCCTGTCTTATGTTCCAGAAAATGAAAATATTCACCAAGGATTCAAGAGCTAATACTCTATCGCTCAAGAGCTAATGAGCATCAGCCTCCCAAAACACAAATCCTTACCCACAGAACCAAACAAATAACAAAGAAATCTCTTAAAACAGATCCCAAGCTGAAATCGTAAATCAAAATAGAATTGAAGAAAATTGTAGACTAAGAGTGAAGAAAAACTCACAGCTGATTGGGAGTGAAGCTTCCTCCTAAGAATTTGCTGGATAACTCCTCCTCCAACCATTTGATTAACGCTTTGTACCAATCAACTCGCTGAAGAACAAATGAATTTGAAAAAAAAAAGAATACCGAATGAGTGATAATGCGATTTAACGACACATATACAAATAAACAAAAGCGAACAAGCCCTAGATTTCTGACTCTATATACAGATCCGACGAATATAGATAGCTCTAATCAATCAAATGTCACAAAATGAAGAAATTGAAGGATTCGAATACGAGATACAAGGGGAGAAATAGAATCTCACCGGGAAATGAAGCAACGAGATCGGCGACGGAGACAATCGAGGGAGAACAGTTTTGGGAACGGAGAAGTAAAAGAGAGACGAGAGAAAATGGGAGTTCCACGATGACACAGCGGCTGCTAGACAGACGACAAGTTTACTTATTTGGGCCTTAATGGGCCAACTTTCAATGGTATGAGCCCAACTTATTCCGAAATAGATAATACACTTGAAGAGTTTCATAACTCCACGTGGAAACTCCATCTACGCTAGCTAGTTCGGGTTCAGTTCACGGGTTTTGGGTTTAATTTTTTACAATTTATTCAGATATTTTATATTTTAGGATCGGGTTCAGTTCGGGTTTGGGTTCGAGTTTATATAAATATCTGAAAATCAGAAATTTTGTATCCGAATCTATCAAAATTATTCGAAAATAGCCAGTAAAACCCGAATATTTATATCTGAAAATATACCTAAAAGAACTGAAGTACCCAAAAATACCCAAAATACCCATAAACTCGAGTATTTTGGGTACTTGGGTTATTACAAATATATTATTAGTATATACCTATGTTTTGAGTATGTTCGGATACCGTTCGGGTTTGGGTTCGAGTTGGGTTTGGATTTTTGAGTTTTGAGTTTAAAACCCGTTTGATATTTTAAAATTTTGGATTCAGGTTCAGGTCAGATTTTTCAGTTCGGTCGGGTTCTCGGATCCGGGTATGCCTAACTCCATCGATTTCTTTTTGGTAGAAGTAATCTATTGTTCTTGCAAATTGAATTGACCATATAAATCAAAGCATTTCTAAATCGCAGCATTTCATGTGGCCGATTTCTCCATGATTTTTTAATTGTCTTAGTGACTAAAGTGCGCATGTGATATTTATTATTCTTCAAAAGCAACTTTTAGACCCTCCAATATAGTTTTCCATGCACAAGTTAAATTTAAAGCTTGGTTGGATCTTCATAATCTTAAGAAGACAATTCTTCTGATTGCAACTCCATTTAGAAACATGCATACACATTCCACCAACCTATGTTGAGCTATGGAGAAGTAAGACGTAAGATATGAATTTTTGGAAATATAAACCACTAAAAACAAATTTGGTTGGATTTACAAAAATCAATATGGAGAAGAATTTATTTTGGGAATATAACATCAGTCACAAAGTTTGTACTTCAAAATGGCTTAATGGTGTGTTCATTTCACAAAGTTTGGAGAATTTTTCTTTCGCGAGCAGGAATTGAGAAGGTGTAGGTGAGATCAAAGGATGGTGCTTTAGTAACAAAGATTACATCAAAATGATTCATGGTCGATGGATAAAAAATTATATACGATTGTAAATCAAATCTCATGATCAATAACCAATATTAATAGAACAAAGATCAATAACAAATATTAATAATCAAATCAAATCTCATGATCAATAACCAATATTAATAGAACAAAGATCAATAACAAATATTAATAATCAAATCAAATCTCATGATCAAAATACATAACAATCTACAGTTAAAAAGAAACAAGAAAATTATTACGATCTATGTCGAACCTAATCTTGTTTCCAGTTCCAATTTTCTCCATAACTAACCATGTATCAGGGTAAATCTATCTATCTCTTAAATTATTTGACTTGTATCTTTGTTTGATTTTGTGGTTCTTCATTACTTTTCTGATTTGAGTTTGTTTGTTAATTTACAGCTCGAGTTCAAGTTCACATTTTTTTTTACAAAAGCACATAGGTGATATTGACAAATCTTTTCTTCTAACTATAATTATTATTGCCTTACAACATTATGATGCGAATTTGACTTCTAGTACCATACACATTTTAGAGATTATCCACCACCTCAATTTGATGACAATCATACTAAATATTTCTACAGACTTTGAGAAGAATTTTTTTTTTTGCTATATTTATCAAATGTGTTGGAAAATGAATTATCCAACTAAACTGAACCATTTCATGTGGCAGGTTATTTACTATTGTTTACAAGTTAACTAACTATTGTCTTAGTGATCGAAGTATAGCATGTGACACTTATTGTCCAAGATGTTGAACAAAAGAAAAAAAAAGTTTTTAATTATATGTTGTTCTAATGCGTCAATCGATCATTGATTTTCTTTTTGAGAAAATACTATGTATCGTCTCTTCTTACCTAAAAGTTATGATTTCCTAACTTTTTTTTTGGTAGTGAAATACAGAATTGTTTCCCTCACATTCATTGTCTCAAAGACGTATTCAGTTTCAGAATTGCGATTGCAATGTGCATGCACAGCTAGAAGGCAATTAACCACATCAACATTCAAAGCAAACCCGAATTTATTGTACACCCATAATATGTTCACTTCTTAGAAGTGAAGCAATTGATGTACACATCCTAAGAACACTCCCCAAAGTGTAAGTGTAATCGTTGCAGGTCCTACTTTTGTAGTATCAAATTTCCGTGTGATCAGTATGCTCCTAGTTGAAGCATGTCTATTCTTTAATTATCCGCTTATGAATCATACAATCTTTTTACCAGTTTGGGGTGAAGTTCCTGGAAATTGATATTTGAGCTCAATGATTGTAGACCTGGTAACATTTTTACTTGGTGTGCTATTGTGGATTGCCTGTTGCAGTATCGAGAAGCTTCAACAGTCAAGAAAAATATTTAGTGAGAACTATTTTACTTCTTGGAGCTTGACCCTATCATAAGATATTATTTCAAGAATTTTAACACCTGAAGACTGGGCCTCCAAATCTACGTCAAAAGATGTGATATGGCCATCATTAAACAAGATGTAAGTTTGTTACCCCACTTTTAACTGTAGTGGACTTTGTCGGTTTATCAATTTACATATAATGACATCTTCAAAAGCCTTAACCATTGAGGCATACATCTATTGTAGATGTACTGTCTTAGTGGTCGAAGTTTGACATGTGACCCTTATTGTCCACGATGTGTAACAAAAGAAAAAAATATATATTCAATATGCGTTGTTCTTATGCATCTATCAATCTCATCAAATTCTTATACTTTTGCATCTTCTTCAGTTTACTTTTTTTTATATAGAAAATACTATGGATTGAATGTATGCGAGAGGACAAAAACTTTTGGGTGCAAATAGTTGACACAAATTAAGGAGTTGAAAGAGTTGAATGCAAATTAACTTTTTCATCTAAAAAGTCACCATTTACTTCAAATGGATTGCCGCTATATTCCTCCATGCTTTCTCATGCTTCCACCACGACCTTTTTGGCTCTCTAAAAAACACCATATAAAAGTTTAAAATTTGTATTTCATCATAAATTTTTTTAATCCTTTATAAACGATACATATGCAATTGATTTGGGGGTTTAAGTCAACTAAATCGGGTTAACCAATAAAAGCAATTGTGATTTGCGTTTAGTTTTAACAAAATCATATTCTGATCCGATTATATACAATTTCAATCAAAATCGATTTGAGGCTTAGTATTTGTGCTTCAAAATCAATTTGGGTATTTCTTGAAATCGAAACCATCTTAGTTTCTCTGGTACAGATACATAAAACCCGATATTGTATTCTCTTTCAATCACATGATGTTGAGAGAGATAAGCTCTTGCCCCATGTAGGCGAGTTTCAAGAGCAAGAGCAATCTACAACAAGAGCACGATCGAGTAAAACGGAATAAACAAAAAACAAAGGTATAATGAAGGCAAATAGAGAAGAGAAGGATTCATTTAACATTAAAGATCATGCAAGTATAGTACATATGTGTTTTCTGATTCGAATTTTTTGGTGAGAAGAACAATAGAGACAATTTTTCTGATTCGTTTAACACTAAAGATCTTATAAATATTTTACTGTTGATATTTCCATATTTTTGTTGTAAAGTTGACGTTCTTATTTGCATCAAATTTGTTGAATGTTTGCGCTGTTTCTCATATTGTTACGGGTTCTATTCATACCTTTTATGGATACATGTAGGGATGTTAATATGGGCTGCCCATACCCATTTAGACCCATCTATTTAGAACTCAACCCGATAATACTCGAAACCCGTTTAGACCTATTTAGTTTTGGGGTCTATTAGTTGCACCCGTTTAGACCCGTTAAAATTACTCTTACCCATTTAGACCCGTTTAACATTAAATGTTGTTTTAGCTTCTCTGGTTTAATAAGTAAGATGAACAATTCAATTGATTTCAAAGCTATAAGTTTTTTAGTAAGTAAGAGGAACAAAGTTCAAAACTTGAGAGCCAAATAAAAATTTTGGATACTTCTACAACATTTTCAGAGCGACCAAGAAGTTCTCAAATCTAATATTGGCTCACACTGAGATTATTTGTAAAAGTAAAAGTGACATGATCCAGTTGAGATTTAAATCAATTACAAAGGCTTTTGAGAATCATGCGTTTAAAGGCTTGTAGAGCTTCTCAACCATGAACTAAAATAAGCTAATTATATCTTCATGGCACACTTGAATCTTCTGATTTAGAAAGAAGATATAGCAAACGAAGAGACTAACAATCATCAATATATAACAATCATCAATTTTACGCTTAGTAGCAAAGATTTTCATGAATTAAGAATCAAGATCTTCACAAGCTAAGAAGAGACTAACAATCATCAATATATAATCTGTTTCAGTATAAGAATCAATCACTAGAAAGCAGATATAGCGAAAGGATTTCTCACAGAACAAACATATCATACAATTTTGAAAACATCAATTCACTATGATTTTCAATTGAAATGGCTATGCTATTTCAATCTCTAAAGCTAAGAGACAATGAAAGATATCAAAAACTGAGTATCAAATCTTCACAGAGCTATAAGAAACTATCAATGGCGCTCAATCAACAATACCCAATCTACATTCCAACATATGAATCTAAAGATTATAGACTAGCAAAAAAACATAATCAACCTTGATTTCATACTCAAACAAGAACAACAGCTACACAGTTGAAAAACCTGATTTCACCGGAGATAACAAACGATTGAAAGAGAGATGAAGAAATCGAAAATTGAAACAAGGGTCGAGGAAACGCTAAGCGCTAGTGGATTTGGATTTTACGAATTATGGAAGGAGTTGATCACCTTGCCGATGAGAGGAACAATGCTGATTTTGACGTCGACGAGATGAAGATTTTTTTGTCGTTGTTCATTGTCTTCTTCTCCCGATTAGGATTAGGGATTTTTGTTTATCTAGCCAAAATTAGGACGTCGTTTGAACATGGATAAAAATACAAAAATATAATATAAATGGATCTAACAGGGTACCTATATCATCAAAACCCTTTTAATAAAAGGGTATATATGGATAATACTTTTAATCAATTAATCTTTATCCATTAAAAATTAGATTTTGTTTTGTATGTCTTATTTAATTGGGTTGCCGCTATATTTTCTCCTGTACTATATGTTTTCTCACGTTTTCAGCACGAACTTTTTGGCTCTCTGAAACACAACATTAACAATTTTAAACTTTATATTTCATCATGTACTTTGCAAACCCTTTACTGATGATAAAAATCCGGTTTGATTTGATAGTTTAATCCGGTCTGATATTTTTTTATTCCTAGTTTGTAATCAAACACTCAAAATTGATCAATAAAACCCCCCAAAAAATTTCAAATTTGGCCAGAGATTGTCTCAATTCACGAAGAACCCAATAATCTCAAATGTTCAAATTCCCACAAACAATTGAAAAAATCCCAGAAAAAGGGTCTAACACCCAAACGCAAATTAGAAACGTGGTTATTGATTTTATTGGTTAATCTAGTTTAGTTAAGTTAAACCACCAAATCAAACCAGATTTGTATCATCTGTAAAATGTTTGCAAAGTACTTGATGGAATACAAAATTTATAATTGTTAATGTTGTGTTTTAGAGAGCCAAAAAGTTTATGGTGAAAGCGTGAAAAAGCATATAATACAGGAGGGAATATAGCGGCATTAACTAAAAATATTTGAACCATACTAGACATGTTAATTTTTTTTTTTTCTTACATTGCAGAATCTCTATTTTTTCCATCTTGTGCTTTCAATGTAAACTGGAGAAGCAAAATATAAAATTTTTTTTGGACGATCCATATGAGTCTCTTCATTTTTTCCAAAATGATTCAACCAAAATTTAGATAAAATAATTATTTATTTATATATATTTATTTTCATCATTACAATTTCAATAAATCTATTTTTATTTGGATTTGAATGTCTAAAAAAGCAAATATACGAGAATGAGACAATACGATTCAACTTACAACGATTCAAAGCAGCAGAACAGACCTTTGTGCTCATATTGTGGATACAATGGCCATACATAAGACAAGTGCTACAAAATTCATGGGTATCCACCAGGTTTTAAGCATAAGCAGAAACAGATGCAACTTTCTCTTCTCAACACAACCAAATGGTAGCACAGGTGGCCCTGACTAATGCTCCAAATGCCATTGAAAATTTGACTTCAACATGACAAAGGATCAGATACAAGAATGTATTGCCTACTTCAGCTCCCAGCTTCATACAAATCCGAGTATTCAGTGTGTTCTGGTAGATGCGTCAGCTACAACTTCTACTTCAGGTTAGGCATGACCACGGTTACGGTTACAGTTTAGTATTTATCGATTACGGTTATAAATTTTCTTTAACCATAACATTAACAACTATGTATACGGTTAAAACGGTTACGGTTAAAACAGTTACGTTAAGTCACGGTAACGGTTAATTATGGTTACGCTATTATTAAATATTATTATTTTTTTGCTAAAAAATACTATTAATATTAAAGACGAATCTATATGTTTTCTTAAATTACATAATAAAAATTAAACGATGATACATCAATTCATATTTATTTGATACTATAAAATTTATGTGATTATCTTGTTTAAATATTTATTGTGAATTAGTTAAATAATCATGAGTTTTATTTAATTAAACAAACCATACTATGCTGAAAAAGAGTTTCATCCCAACGAAGTACTATAACAAAAGAAAGCAAACCAGCAAATATCCAATCGATAAATAAGATAATTTCTAGCACCACTCGTAAATTCGATTTGAACAAACAATATTACGACGAAGAAGAATTCCATCCCAACGATGCAATGGAAGAAGGTAGATTGGAGATGTTGAAGATTTGGGTGCCTAGATATTTTAAAATTTGCATCATATTTAAAATTTTCAAGTGATCTAATTTGATAAATAATTATCTTTTTTTTTTCTATCATCATCTGCATCAAGTTAATTATCTGATTATTTTCTTTTTGTGTGGACAGTGAGTATTGTATTGACAAGTATTGTTGAAGGTTTTTGGTCATGCCTACTTCAGGTGGCACTATCTCTACTTTACCAGGTATGTCTTTCTCTAACTCCACGCTTTGTTTTATTGGCGTTTTGAGAGCTGCAAGAAAGACATTATCATCTGATTCCTGGATTATAGATAGCGGTGCTACACATCATGTGTCTCATGATAAAAATATGTTCATAAGTCTGTCTATAGAACTGAATCCGTCAGCCACACTACCTACTGGTTTTAATGTGAAAGTTGCAGGGGTAGGAAGAGTCAAGCTTAATGATTATCTGATTCTCAAGAATGTTTATTATATACCAGATTTCATATTGAATCTCTTAAGTATCAGTCAGCTAGCAAAAGATTTAGGTTCCAAAGTTTTGTTTGATCAATACACGTGTGTAATTCAGGATCCTATCAGGGAGTTGATGATTAGCAAAGCTGAAAAGATCTCAAATTTGTATGTTCTGGATACAAACTCTTTACGTCAACAAGATGCATTAATAGAGTCACTTGTTGCTAGTTCATCTTTATGGCACAATAGATTAGGACATCCATCCATGTATAAAGTTGATGCTCTAGTTGATGTATTTGGAATCAAAGAAAAGAATAAAACAGTTTCTCATTGTAGCATATGTCCTCTTGCAAAACAGAAACACCAAAGTTTTAATTCTAAGAACCATGTTTGTAGTAATGCTTTTGAGCTTGTTTACATAAATACATGGGGTCCTTTTTCAACACCAACTATAGAAGGATATAGATACCTTCTGACGATAGTAGATGATCATACGAGAGCTACTTGGGTTTATTTGATGAAAACAAAGGATGAAGTGCTCACGTTGTTTTCGACTTTTTCAAAATGGTAGAAACACAATTTCAAACTATTGTCAAAGGAGTGAGAGCAGATAATTCTCCAGAGTTAAAGTTTACAGAGTTGTTCAAGGCTAAAAGAATAGTCTGTTTTCATTCATGCCTAGAAACTTCGGAATAGAACTCGGTAGTGGAGAGAAAACACCAGCATTTACTCAATGTAGCTCGTTCATTGATGTTTCAGTCTCAAGTACCTTTAGAGTATTAGGGAGAATATATACTCAAAACAAACTTCTTGATAAATAGACTACCAACTCCATTACTTCAAAACAAGTCTCCATTTGAGGTACTAAATCATAAGCAACCAGATTATCAGTTTTTAAGAAATTTTGGATGTTTATGCTACAGCTCAACATCATCAAAGAATATGCACAAATTTAAACCTAGAGCAAGAGCATGTATATTAATTGGTTATCCAGCAAGTTACAAATGCTATAAACTACTAGATCTTGAATCAAATCAGGTTTTTATCTCCAGATATGTAGTTTTTCATGAAGACATTTTCCATTTTGCTTTTGAACATACAAAACCAATATATGATATTTTAAAACCAATTATGAGGTAGAGTGTAGAGTCTTTAAATCAGATTGGTGATCTTGAACCCGTATCCGATGTTGATGTTTTTACAGAAGAAAATGTTGATGCAGCTACAAGGGAAAATGTTGATGTTTTTACAAAGAAAAATGTTAATGTTGCATCGAATATTGTTGATTCAGAGCCTACTCATAGAAAAAGTAAACCACTAGCCTATCTTCAAGATTATTATTGCAATCTTGTGGAGACAGATATTCCTTATCCTTTATCAGATTATATGAATTATGACAAGCTCTCTGATCCTTTCAAAGCATTTGTATGTTAAGTCTCAGTTCACTTTGAGCCTGCTTCATTCAGAGAAGCAAAGAAGTATGATGATTGGGTAAATGCAATGAATGATGAACTTCATGCTTTAGAAAGCATACATACTTGGGAAATTTGTTCTTTGCCAAAAGATAAAAGAGCTATTGGTTGCAAATGGGTTTATAAAGTGAAACTCATTGCTGATGGATTGCTAGAAAGATACAAACCAAGATTAGTTGCTAAAGGATACATTCAACAAGAAGGAATCGATTATGTAGAAAAATTTTCTCCCGTGGCCAAGATGACAATAGTTAAGGCTCTTCTTGCAGTGGCTGCAGCTAATAATTGGGCATTTGAATCAGTTAGATATCTCTAATGCCTTTCTTAATGGTGACCTTGAAGAAGAGATATACATGACACCACCACAAGAATACACACCAAGAGAAGGAGAAAGTCAACCTGAAAATCCAGTGTGCTATCTCAAGAAATCTTTGTATGGTTTAAAGCAAGCATCAAGACAATGGGTTTTGAAGTTTAGCACTACCCTTCAAAGTCTCGGGTTTCAAAAATCACAAGCAGATCATACACTGTTTACTAAGAAAGATGGAGGTGTTCATGGCCTTATTGGTATATGTAGATGATATGATAATTGCCAGTAGTAATGCTGCTGAAACAACACAACTTATTGAAGCTCTACAAAGTACTTTCAAACTCAGAGAACTTGGTCCTTTGAGATATTTCCTTGGCCTAGAGATTGCACGTTCCAACTCAGGTATATTAGTCAGCGCAAATATGCATTGGAATGGTTAGAAGATGTTGGATTGTTAGCTAGTAGACCTGTCAATGTACCTATGGAACCTAATTTGAAACTAGGTATGTGTGAGGATGAGCCAGTGATTGAGGATCCGTTAGCTTATAGGAGACTGATAGGAAAACTCATGTATTTGACTATTACACGGCCATATATCACTTATGCCGTAAATAAACTATGTCAGTTTTCTGGTGCACCGAAACACTCACACTTGAAATCAGCTCACAAGGTTGTTCATTATCTTAAAGGTACAGTTGGAAGAAGGCTATTCTATCCAGCATCATCAGTTTTAACATTGAAAGGGTTTACTGATGCAGATTGGGCATCTTGCTTGGACACTAGAAGATCAACCTCTGGATATTGTATGTTTCTTGGTCCTTCTCTCATTTCTTGGAAGTCTAAGAAACATAACACTTCAACTTCATCTTCTGCAGAATCCGAGTATAGAGCTATGCCCTTTGCTGCAAAGGAATTTGATTGGCTTGTTAAGTTGCTTAAAGAGTTGCAGGCTCCTCAACATAAACCAGTGGCACTATATTGTGATTCAACTGCAGCAATCCACATTGCCAACAATTCTGCTTTTCACGAAAGAACTAAACACATCGAGCTTGACTGCCATATGGTTCGGGACAGAATTAAAAATGGTTTCCTCAAGACTCTTCATGTCAGAATGCATCACCAGCTTGCATATGTCTTCACAAAATCTTTATTTCCAACCCAGTTTACAGAGCTTATAAGCAAGATGTCTCTAATTTCAATATTTCTAGCCATCTTGAGGAGGGGGGATATTAGTTTAAATTAGAATTTTTTATCAGTTAAGATAAACTGAGATTGAGCATTGGTTAATGTAAACCAGCTGAAACACTCTCTATATAAGAGAAGGTTCACTGTAACCGAAAGTTATGTTGAATGAATGAAGTTTTTCTCAATTTCTCGATTTTGTTCTTCTTCAATCCAGCTAACATCTCGTCCTCCGAAAGTGAGTGCACATAATGGTAATCTAGCATTTTCAAGAATGAGAAGTACACGTATCTGAGTGGTCTTGACCTGATAGTAGCTCCATTTCGCAACATTTTGTTTTTTATAATCCATGGCAAGTGCAGGTGTTGAATTATGAATCTTGGTTAATCATGCACATGAAGAGAACTAAGAGGTAGAAGCGAAGAAGAAGAAAGGAAAGAAGAAGTTGTCTCACGAAGAAGAAAAGTCAAGGAGACAAAGGCAAAGTCAACATAAGATGAAGTTGGGCTTTGTGGTTTTGTCATAATATTATCATTGGGATAAAGAATGAATTAAGTCCAAGTGTGTAAGTGTGTTGTGATTAGGTCTAAGTGCAAGTGTGCAAGTGTTTAGTATAAATATGTGTTGTGTTGTGTAAGATTATCCAAAGAGATCTAAATCAAAAGATGTAGTCTCATGTGTTAATCTCTCAAGTGTTCTAAAATGTTTTGTGAGTGAAATAAAAACATAGAACTAAATGAGAGAGAGAACAGACCTCAAGAGTCGAAAAAGAGGTCAGATTTCCAACAAGTATGTTGGTCATGTGGTGTCTGGGAATGTGAGGATGTGTGCTTGATGAATGATGAATACCTACAAGAATGCGAAACAAATTGAGTTAGTACGTTTAGGGGGTGATTGGTGTGAGGCTTTAAAGACTTTAACTACATTTAAAAATTTTGACAGTAAACTTTCACCAAATCACAATGTTGCTTTATTATTTATTTTTATAGTTCTAACAGTCCTACTTTTTCTCTAACTTTTTCATCCTTTATCTTTTTTTAAAGTCACACAAATGTGGCTTCTACTATTAAACATGACTTTTCTCTAACATTATATTTGTACATTTTACTACGTTTTAATATTAATAATCTGTATATTGTTTTAGAAAGCTGGTGATAAACAATAATAATCAAAAGAAAAATTCTACACAAATCAAATTAGTTCATAATAATATTAGATAATTAATCATTCAAAAACAATTTAAAAATTTATTAATTTTATAACATACCAATACATAAAAATATTCGAAACAAAATTAAAATTAAAATTAATATCATTTAATATTTTTAGATCATAATCACTAACATTATAAATAGAATGACCAATCGAGTTTTCCTGTAACTTGCAAATCCATCATGTACTTTGGTTTCCATATTTTTCTTCATGTGTTTCTACTATTTGTATGTGGATTATATAAATATATGTATGTATTATATTAGACTTATTTGAAACTTTTTCTTTTCAGACAATACATGAAAGGTATTTGAGATTGCTAATGTTTTGTGGGCTAGTCGTAGTTAAATATTTTATTCTGCATGAAATAATAAATATTAATATTAATAGTGTATTTCTAAATATTTGTAATTTTTTCTTAAAATTTTACATTAATAATATTTTTTTTTATATCTGCATAATTTAAAAAATAATAATAATCACAGTTTCCACAATTTTTATTACATATTAAAATTTAATAAATATTTAAAGTCATACTTTTTATAGTATTCCTTACCTATCACACTTTTAAAAATATTTTAAAGTTATAGTCAAAATTTTTACAGTTAAATTCTTGCAGAAAAAAATTTACAGTAAAAATCTGTAGAACAAATTTATACCAGTCGGCACCTTAAATCCAATTTTAGTATAAGTAGAAAACCGAAAGATTGAGAAACAGTGACTAGGGCTGGGCACAAGGCAAGTACTTGCTAATTTCAAGTACTTGCTACCCGGCTTGACCCGTTCAAGTAATTGATTTTCTGACTTGGACTTGACCCGCCCAAAACAAGTACTTGTCAAAACAAGTACCCGTTTGAAAAATGGATACCAGCCAAAGACTTGACCCGACTTGTTCCTTGTCCTAAATAATTGAACCTGAAATATTTCTTACTTATCTTTGAAATACTTGAACCAAATTACAATACCACATAACTACATAAGTCTTAAAACGTTACATAAGTCTTAAAACATAAGTCTACTTGAAGTCTTGGGGGGAAATGGGCTTTTTCATATCCTAAAGATTGATGGATGTTGAATTCATACCCAAAGATATATACTGTGCTAATTCATACCCAATGATTAGTTAAATTCAAATCTCATACCTAATATTTCGTTTTTGTGCTAATTCAGAAAACCGTTAAAACCCTGTTAAATCTCAGTTAAATTCGAATGACGTGGCTGGACGTCGTCGTTAACCTATGATGACGTGGCCGATATATAAAACGTCGTCGTTTTGGTTGGTATAAAAAAAAACAAATTATGCTGCTAGCTAGGTTCGATCTCGAACACCCGAGGCCAAAACGAGTCTCTTACCACTGGGCTAGCTAATATTATTTGGTATATATCAAACACGTTAATTTATAATAATAATGAAGCCAAAGTCTCTTAATGAAAAACTACAGTCATTCGATATTTAATACGATGTTTAATTCGATGTTTGGTCGCGAATGGGTGGATTTTTGAGGTCGATTTCATTTTAAAATCTTTAGGTGAGGCCCTAACATACCACAGTAGAAGAAAGCTTTAGGTGAAGAAGACACTCTTTAAATTTGTTTAATCTTGCAGGTGAGGCCCTAACATACCTAACATGAGAATGTATACGGCTAATAGAGGCTTTATTTTCTTCTAGTCCGTCTTTGACAACCAAATTTAGGATATGCGCACCACATCTCATGTGAAGAAATTCACCATCAAGTACACTAGTACCCCATGACTTTCGTGAAAACCTTGCTGATTCCCCAAGACACCAAGCACCTCTCAACCATTTTTCCAATCAGTTCACCTTTGTGACTCATAATTTGACAAAAGTTGATGATTTTCTTTTGGAGATTCCAGTTCTCATCGATGAAATGTGCAGTTAAGCACATATAGTTGATATTTTGAACTGATGTCCATGTATCAGTTGTAAGAGAAACACTCCCTTTGTGTTTCTGAAAGAACATCTTCAACTTTTCTTCTCTTCAAGAAATAATGTCATGCAATCTCTAGTGACAGTTCTGCGGGAAGGGATATCAAACCGAGGTTGAATAATGTATATGAATTCCAGAAAACCTTCTCTCTCCACAATTCGAAAAGGTAACTCATCCTTTATAATCATTCTTATTAAAGATCTGCGAGAAGCTTCTTTATCATATGGTAAGTATGATGGAACACCCCATCATCTTTATCTTTTTTGGGTCGATGCATTAAGGTTGCTTGCTTAAATCTTTTACCAGCAATAGTCTCTAAATCACTTTCAGGATGCAGCTTCTTACACCTCTCCACATGTCTCAACATTGTACTAGTGTTAACCCCCGATGCTGATCTAATGCTAACCAATGCTCCACAATGATTACACTTGGCTTTTTCCTTATTCTCTGCATTCTTAAAGTGTTCCCATGCAGGAGATCTTAGTTTAAGGGTTACCTTAGATTCACCAGTTTCAACTGTTGGAGCACTATCACCACCGCATTCTGTCTCCATTTCATCTACATCGACTTTCGAATCAACAAGATGCTCATGCTTCTCAGGTTCCATCTACATGGAAATAGTCACATCAGAACAATAACAAAGCCTACATGAATAAACAGAGAGAACATCCATGGTACAAGTCTACAAGATGAAGGGTGAACCGGTGAGGCGGTGAAGACGCACCTGATATATCAACAAACTTGAGCTGAATTCGAGATGAAGACGAACCTGATAGAAACCGGTGAAGACGAACATGATAGAAATTCGAGATGAATTGGCGAGAAAAAAAAAAATTTGAGACATAAAATGTGAAATGTGAACTGAAACCCTAAAATCTCTAAAGGGGAAGAATCGATTCTCTTTATTCTTAAGACTAAACAAAACAAATACAGCAAAATCGGGTAATGGGTATATTTACATATTGGGTTGGGCCTCTCTTATAATCTATGTACATATGGACATGATTTAATTATGGTTCATTCACTTTATTGGCTAATATTAGCTATTAGGTATATTTAGTTAGTGACCTTTAGCTTATATAAATTATCAAAAGAATTTTTTTCAAGTATACAAGTAACAAGTACCAAGTAACAAGTAACGAGTAACGAGTACCAAGTAACAAGTAACGGGACAAGTATTATAAAGTATTATAAAAAGTTTATAATACTTGATACTTGACTTGTACTTGTAAGTAATAGAATAATCATACTTGTTACCCGACTTGACTATAGCGGAAACTTGAAATTTCAAGCCGGGTACGAGTTGAGTAACGGGTACAAGCCAAATAACGAGTAATTATGCCGAATCCTAACAGTGACAATGAGGAACAGAGGAAAGGCGGGTAAAAGACAAAACAACAGTCGGTTAATATGTTCCCGTATTATAGGGACACGTGTTCTCCTTCCTTATAATTTAGCTATTAGTAAATCTCATATAATTCTCAACGATGATTAGGCCTGGGCCTGAGTTGAGTATGACTTTAACATAGCCGAACAAGAGACAACTTAGCAATATAGGAACGTCACCGTATTCGCACGACGGCAGAAACTGACCCAAAAAAAACTCATACGCTGCTTCGAAATCTGGAGACTACTGAAACTAGAGATGGAATAGATTCTCGATCGTGATGATTGATCCAAATCTGTGCTCTGAGATTGGTTCCGTTTAACTTTGGTTAGATATATTTTCTTATCAATCCGGTTTGACCTCGATCCCATAGTCCCATTCAATCTGAGCTTATCATGAAAGAGCCTCATAAAAAAGCAAATACCACTACCAATATCAACTACCTATATTAGTCATTAGATTAGACCAGCCCTTCCTCTTGAAGGTGGAGAATATCATTACATTCAAAGATCAAGGTTTCATTCTTTGCACAACTTGAGAGACCTTACCAAAAATGTTCTAAAGACTGACTTATATAGACAAGAGAGATAGCCCCACCACATGAAGAAATGAAGCAGCTCAATTTTCAGAGATTGGTCCAAGATAGTCGCCTTCCAAGCTAGCCAACGCCTGAAACTCTCTCTCTGCCTCCAACCACTTCGTTCCAAGCACCAAAACCCTCACTGTAGCCTCAATCTGAATCCTAGACATCTTCTCATTCATGAAGATCGGGTTCTCTCCTGGGATGTACTTGTAATCAGGCATCTTCATATATGAGAGGTAAACATTCTCGATAGGACCACACCTCATGAAGACACCGTGCTTCAACACCTTGTGCACCACACCGTGAATTATCTCTCCTTTAAAGATCTTGAAAGTCATTCCGCTGAACATTACCGGGAACATAACTTCACCAGTGTGCTCCCTGATTTTGCCTTCTCCAATCTTGTCCAGAGTTGTGACTGCCACGTAGTAGCCAAGCTCCTTGGTTGCTTTCTTGGAAGCAAATGCGTCTAGTAACACTACTAGTATAGCTCTCTTTAGAATCAGCCCCTTCGCATCCATGTTTTCAGCTGGAATCATCACGTTCCATGGTAACTGGACTTTGAGAAACATTTTACAACCTTCAAAACCAAACCAAAACAATGTCAAATAGCTATGTAAAGGAACATGCATCTATACTTTAAAGACACGTATACGAATAAACAAAAGCGACCAAGCCCTAGATTTCTGATTCTATATACAGATCCGACGAATATAGATAGCTCTAATCAATCAAATGTCACAAAATGAAGAAATTGAAGGATTCGAATACGAGATACAAGGAGAAATAGAACCTCACCGGGAAATGAAGCAACGAGATCGGCGACGGAGACAATCGAGGGAGAACAGTTTTGGGAACGGAGAAGTAAACGAGAGACGACAGAAAATGGGAGTTCCACGATGACACAGCGGCTGCTAGACACACGACAAGTTTACTTATTTGGGCCTTAATGGGCGAACATTCAATGGTATGAGCCCAACTTATTCCGAAATAGATAATACACTTGAAGAGTTTCATAACTCCACGTGGAAACTCCAGCGGGGCGTTCGGGTATTAGTTCGGACCTCATTTTCTGAGGTTTTAGGTTTAATTTTTTAGAATTCATTCGGATATTTTATAATTTAGGAACGGATTGGGTTTGAGTTTGAGTTCGGGTTGGGTTCGGGTTTACATAAATACCTGAAAATCGGAAATTTTGTATCTGAATCTATCAAAATTATTCGAAAATAGCAAGTAAAACCTGAATATTTTTATCTGAATATTTCTATCTTGGCTATGTTTCCACTAATTAGCTACAACAAATTTTGTTACTTTTAACCACTAATTTGTCATAATTATATTTGTTTCACAATTTTGCTATGTATAAATCGTAGCTCTTAACCACGACTAATCACACATTTATTGTGCTTAATAGCTACAAATTATCACAAATAAATACGTTATTGGGAGATCGATGAGTTGTCCGTATTGAAGATTATGGAAATCATAAAGATCAAGAAATATATATAAGATCATGATATTTAGCAATATCTTAGTTTAGAAATATTTACATTTATGTCCAAAAGTATTATTTACATTTATTTTTATTTTAATTTGGAAATTAGGTTTCCTCCTATCTATATATATATTGATATATCTTGCAACATTATTTTCATGAGAGTCAATTATAATTCTTTCCCAACAATCTTGTGTTCTTATGCTCATCAATTTATCATGGTATCAGAGTCTTGATCTAATCCTATGGGTTTAGGTTTTATGTTAGCTCTCGTGAGTTATCAAAACAATAGGAGTTTTTTTTGAATTCCGTAAAAAAAAAAAAAAAAAAAGAGAGGCGTGATCTGCTCTTTTTGGTGGATATGAACATGAACTTATTAATGGGTTCATTCAATCTTAGGGATGATGATGTTTTTTTTTCTGGCCCTCTAACATCTCTATTTTGATTAAATTTCTCGCCCTCGCGAGTTGTATATATATTTCTCGATCTCGCCATCGCGAGCTAATACCAAACCTCGCAATCACGCGAGCTATCTCTAAACCTCGCAATTGCGGGTGGTATTTTCTACTACTTGAAGACCCTAAGACCGGGTATAAATGTCGAATAACCTGTCGGCCGGGTATATCGCCATTATCTTGAAGACATGTCCAATCTCATACATGTTACCACGTATGAGATTGTCAGAGGGGGATATTGGGAGATCGATGAGATCGACCATATCAAAGATTATGGAAATCATGAAAATCATGAAAATCAAGAAAGGATATTTAGCAATATCTTAGTTTAGGAATATTTACATGTATCTTCAAATATATTATTTACATTTATCTTTATTTTAATTTAGGAAATTATGTGTCCTTCTATCACTATATATATCAGTATATCTTGTAACATTATTTTCATGAGAATCAATTTTAATTCTTCCCAAACACTTTTGTGTTCTTACTCTCATCAATTTATCATATGTAGTCTATTTCAGATCCTTGATATTTCATGGCTATTTTTGTTACAAATAATTGTGGCCATTAACTATTAAGGCACAAATAACCATAATTTTTTTCGTGGCTATTTCAAATGTTGTATTTATAAAAACTACAGAAATAATTAAAATAAACCTCAATATTTAATTATAAAATATATGTACATATATATATATATATTTATAAATATACATCTATATACACAATCGTTTTTCTCCTCTTCCGCTTCTAACGACTCGACCTTCACCATCACCATCACAATCATAACCTTCTCCTCTGTCTCATCTTTACTCTTCTCCACTGTCAACGCCTCCATATCTACCACTGTCTCAGTTACTCTTCTCCATCGCCATCACTTCCACCTCCACCTCCACCTCCACCATCACCACCTTCTCTTCCGTCTCATATGTACTCTCTTCCTCCAAAAACAAAAAAAAAAATAGAAAACAAAGAAGAAAGAAAACAAAAAAACGACAAGTAGACACGAAACACTATTTGGCTATACTAAAAATTTGTAGAATTTGAGTTACAAGATATACGTGGTAATATAGCTATCGAGCTATTTGTAACTACACATATAGTTACAAAAATTTGCCACAAAACAACTACGAATAGCATTAGTTCTAAATAGTGTCTATTTTAATTGACATAGTCACATATTGTTGTAGATAATATGTGTCTATTGACAATTTTCTTATAGCATGGGGACTCAATTTGTTTGCTAAAAATTATTATTCATAGCACTGTAATGTCACCAATTATAATTATTTTTAAAACCATATTCATAATTTTATCGCTATCTCTAATCGTTACTAATCATATGTTTTGCTACTATAATCTTTTTTTCGCCATTCAGTAAAATGTCTATAAAATAATAATACCAAAACTATAATATTTTATTTAGAGAAATATCATGCATTAGCATCAAAACTATTTTTTGTTCCTAAACTACCACACACTCCTTAATTTTCCACAAATACCATTCATTAATAAATGAAAATACTATTTTGCCCTTGTGTTATAAACAAGAAATTGGATATTTGCTACATCGTCTTCTTCATCATCATCAGCGTCGTTATCTCGATCGTCATCATCTCTGACGTCATCTTTATCATCTCCATCATCTCTGTTGTCGTGCTCTGACGTCATTTCCGGCGACTTCGTATAGCTCCGACCTCGCCTCATCAAGCTCTGATTTTGTCTTATAATCGTTCTGATCTCTGATCCATTTCACTTCGATCTCGTCTCTGTCTTGCTCCGGTTTCGTCTTGGTCTCGCTCTGATTTAGTCTCTATCTCGCTCCAATCATATTCCAAAGTTGATTTTTACAGTTTTACTGTTGTTGTCCTTCAACCACGATCCCAAATCTCACTTTGATTTTGAATTACTGAGGAGTCTCGTTGGGAAACAGAGGTATCACTTTGTATTTTCATATATATGCTTTAAGAGTTTTAGTCAAATCGTTGATTCTTATTTAATTCTGCTCTGGTTAAAGAAATCACCAAAAATTCCCACGGAGGAGCCTTCCACGCTTAGGAGTACGCGTCATTCACGGGCTTTTACTGTTAGGGCACAACATCGGCTTCAAGAGCTGCAAGCGGCGGAGAGAAAGCTTAAGCCGCTAAGAAGGAGTTTAAACGAGAGCAACATCGACGGAGAAAGAGGTGGCAGAGGAAAATGAGGATGTGGATGACGATCAAGAGGAAGACGAGGACGGAGATGATGAGAATAACCAGCACCAATGTGTTGCTGAAGGAGGTTATGCTAAAATCGTTACTTCTCTTGTTTAACCTTCATAAATGCCGTGATGGAATCTTCGTTCCATGTGGGAACTTGCTTCTGTGCTCAATTTATTGCATGTGAGGTCTTTGTTTTCTTCAATTATGTGATATTTTATTCTATCTTTGTTTTCTGTTTGTATTAACTTCAATGTAGCACTAAAGATTGTCTCGTTGATACGAAAACAATGATTATACTTATATTTGGCTTCACTAGTTGTAAAACATTTGTTTTCTATTCTTTGTACAGCGAAAAATGACTGATAAAAAAATATTAGGCTTCGATACTTTTATGAGAGTGTATATATATATAATGTTTACAGAGAATTATAACACAAAAAAGATGCTTACAGAGAAGGTGGAAGTTTTGTAAGTTAACAATGATAATATAACTAAGCAATGTGGTGTTTGATTGTTAGTTGAGAATTTTGAAGATTTGTTATTTCCATTTGTTTATTATGCATGTTGTTATCATTCTCACTTAACTGATTATAAGATTTAGTAGCAAACAAATGTGTTGAAGAGAGCGTAAGGGAGCATAAGAGAATATTTTAAGATGTTTTGTGCTTTCCCTAAATTCTCTAGGAAGAGTTTTTGAATACCAATTCGGCATTTCAATCATGAGCACATATTATTGCAAATCTTGATACATAGTGGATGCCCAACTCAATTTTTTGTTAACTAACCTGCATTATTTGGAAAAGCTTTCCTAAATGTGTTTTACCTTCCTAAATTTTAAGGATTGCTTCCTGAATTTGCTTATGTCATTTGATATTTCTTTAGATGTCTTGTTTGTCTTTCCTTATTTATGTAGAGAGCTGTGAGGATTCACTTACCTGGTTTTAAAAATTGGTAGCAATTGAATGTGTTGAATCAATGTTGATTCTCTTTTTTGATTTCATGTTAAAGTGTGTTTATTCTCTCTTTGGTTTTTAGTTAAATGATTGAGATAACACTGATTCTTATACTGAATCACTAACTTTTAGCTATCGCCTCCCATTGAGTATGAGGTTGATTAATGATGCTTCTCCCCTGATGAACATACGAACTTATCGCCAATTAAGAACATTCGTCAACAAGATAAAATTAGAAACTAAAAAAGATTCTTCTCTGTGTAAAGGTGAGTCAAATTCAAAAAATGTGTGTTCTTTTATGCAATTCTATGATCCTTGAAGATTTAGGAAGTTTTCAAAAAATTTCAAGGAATTATATAACTAAACATTTAGGAAGGATGTCCTAATTTTTATGTTTTCCTAATTTTTACTTCTCTTAATAATCAATCATCATTCAATATCAAATTTGTTTTTATTTTTGTTTAGGTGAGTGACAAATTACCTATTGAGAATGTTGGAAGCAAGATTGAGTCGAAGAAGCTAGATAATGAAGATGACTATCGACACAATTCTATGTTATTTAATTTAGATGATGATTCTAATGTTAATATTGTGCCTGCAAAGTGTAATCCCAGATGCTACTGATTTGGTTTTTTTGCTCTGACCATATGTGACATGAGCGACATGTCTAACATATGTGGGCACACCAATCTCCATCGAACAAAAATCATTTTCACCAATCTCGTGTTGGTCTATAAACGTCAGACGATTTAGGAAGATTTTTTGAAATTTAATTCGCCTTCCTGAAAATTCAAAAATGCTTCCAAAATTGTCATGCATTGCATAAACCCATGAATTAAATTTAATTGGGATCACAATGTCAGTCGTTTAGGCACATGTTTTCTAATAATTGCAGTATCAATCACACATTTTATGACGCATTTTATGCTTTTTTGATTGATATATGGTTTAAAAATATAGTTAGGAATACATTTATACATTTTAGGAAGGTCTTTCTAAAGTTTGTATACTATTTCCTAAGTGATTAAAATCTGGAAGAAAACTCGTCATACACATACAAAGCTCTATACGATATTCATCGCTCATAAGTCCAAGTTTCTTCCATCCGCCTCAATGAAATGTTCCATAAATGTACTCTTCATGCGGTTGAACAACTTAACACTAACTAGTTCTTGCAGTATTTACCACACTGGAAGTTAAGCACTGGTTAAAAATAAACTAGTTCTTGAGCATTGGTTGTTCTCTTTATCCATATAGCGTGTTAGGCAATAAAACTTAAAGATTAAAGAATCTTTCACATTGTATCCTACAGAAGAAGAAAAATTTCTGTGTAGGAAGATCTTACTAAATTTATGGACACCTTACTAAATTTTCAACAAGGCTTACCAAATCATTAATGAATATCAAAATACATAACATGTTCAGATTATATCATCAAATCTATGAATCTAATCATCAAACCAAACTTTTATAGTATACCTAGACTAGTCTCGTTGCCTCACAAAAACAAAACAAATCAGTCATAAACTCATATCAACATGATGTATTACTTAAAAAGAGAGTAAAATTCAATGTAATCTTCTATCAAAACAACATAACAAAACTAAATGATATAAAAGAAGCCTAGGTCAACTTAATTGTGAACATTTCAAGCGTAGGGTCTCACTTTAGACCCACAACTTTAGACAATAGGACAAATAGTCATCATACCCATCCCACTAAAGGGAACATATAACACATTATATCGAAGAACTCATCTATTCCAAGTTTCAATGTTAACGTATGAAAACATGTTTTGATGAAAATTCAAAATTCCCCAGCAATTTACATTTTATGATATATAAAAAAATGGCCAATCTCATCAGTTCACGAAAATGCAGAAAATAGAACCTAAGGGCAGCGACAAGATCAAGAGCAATTCTTTTCTTCAACTTACTTGATTAAAAAATTGACTTGAACATTTGCATCTACATCATATACATGTAAGCATACTGAAGTTTTGTAAGAAAACATTTACAGTGTTAGTTTACCCTGTGATCTATGGAATAAATAGACAACATCTACAGAGAAACAATATTAATATCCATCGTATACAAGCTACATTCTTCACAATGTTTCATATTTTTTGTAAACAAGAAATGTTAATTGTTTGACATCAATATTAAAGTTGTCACACATAACTAACTCATACCTGTTTTGCACCTCCTTGAGCACAGAAGATTGAAAAGATACTTGTTCCACAACCAACATCCACAACAACCTGTTACAAGCAAACAACATGTTACAAGCAATCAATGATGCAATAGGTTTTCAAACCAAATAATAAACCACGTCATAAACACAGGCTAAACAAAACGTAAGCAATGGTCCCAATTTGCATCTTCTTCAAAATCACTTTTATGCCTAGATGATGTATAAAAGTAGAAATGTGACAATCGATAAAGAATTTTTTGTAGTATTCTAATATTCATCCATCCTATTTTCGAATACTTGTAAATCAATTTCAAAACACAATCACTCTTCTTGGTTTTACAACATTTCAGCTATACTTCCCATATGACCAAAAAATATCAATATTAATTTTCTATTAACACTTCATCATCTAAGTTAAATGTAAAAATTAAATATAAACTCAATTTTGTTACAACAATTAGAATGTGCAAACTTCAATTCTCACAGACATTTCGTCGAATTCGTTCTATGCATATTTGATCCATGGCCATTTATGTTGCAAACCGCAAGAGATTAAACAGATTCGAGCCAAAAACAAACACAAACACCATGCATCAACAAAATTTACGAGAAAAGAACACAAATCGAGCTTTACCTTAGGAAGCGACGAAGATCCAAACTGCAAAAACTTGGCGATTGCTTATACTCTACTTATGCTATAGAAATTACAATAGGATCATAAGATTAAAAGTGCACAAAGATGTCTATAATCATTGAAATCAAAAAAATTAAGGAGGTGTTTGTTTCTGTAACTTCAAAAAGTAAAATAGAAAAGACGTTCTAAGATGATCCTATAAGATCATAAGATACCTCTAAATTCGGCGAGACGACTTCTGGCGTCGAGATCCCGAACAATTTGCGGCGATAACCAAAATGATGAAACTGTTTGCGTCTGTTTGCTCTAAAAGCGTGAGTTAACATAGGAACTTTATGGTCATTTTGTTACAAAATTTGTGGTATAGATGGAAGCTTCTAAACCTTGTGCTATTTGTGGAACTAAAACTTAATTCAGTGGTATTAGTGAGAATTGCCCTTTTATTTATTTATAGAAGTATTAATTTACAAATAAAATTATAATTATTAATTTATAGAAGAATTTGCAAAATTTCATAATTCTTTTTCATAAAATCTATTTGAGAAGAATAAAATTTTGTAATAATTTAGCAGCAACCTTTATTTTTATCATCTTAGTTTTTGAACTACCATCTAAAACCCAATGTGGAAGTGTTTATAATATGTTGCAGTTTTAAGTGTAATGTATAATGATTTAAATAGCAAAAATATCAAATTTCTAGTTTTTGCAAGGCCCATAATGTGTAGCCCTAGATCCAAACAACGAAGCCATAAGAGCGTTGAAACCGTTTTTGAAATTGAAATCAAGAAGACTAAAGACGACCGTTTGCCTTGACAATCAAAATTCAAGAATCTCATCAAAATTCTTAAAAGGGGTGTTATTTAGAAGTAATCCCAGCCACAAGATTATCCCCAGACGATCGAATCCAGAGATGTAGTTTTTAGGCGGAAGCGTGATATTGCAAGATCCGACCGTTACTTTGTTCGACGAGTAGAGAGTAGAGCTGTAATTTTCTGGCGACGAATGCGATTAGATCGTTCAATGAGAGAGAGCTTTGGAGATCTTGTACAACTTCGATTTAAGGTTTGATTCTTTGAAGATCCTTAGAGTTAGTTTCGTCTTTTAATTACGCTTGACTCGATGATTACGTCTTGAGTTTCAGAATCTCTGAGTAGAGTAATACTTTGATCTTCTTTTTTATCCTTGATGACGCCGTTTTCATAAAACCTTACCGGCAGGTTTTATTCGCTCACTATCACTATCTCTAGGTCTGCAAACAAACGACCGATTAAACTAAAATCACAGGAGACTCACTTTTTCAAAATAGTTGGCTGAAGATGAAACGGTCCCGACATGCTTTGAGTTTAGGCGGAAAAAATCATTCTTGCATTGCGGGTGGTGATTCTCATGGAATGGAACTTTGACTGGCAAAGCTTGTCCAGAAGGGCTCGATGGTTTATTTTCCGAGGTAGTGTTGGACATCTTTATGTATTATTGTTTCTCTGCATCAAAACATGTTTGAATGGATTAGGGTTCTAGTTTTTCCTGTACTCTCTACTAGGTTTTATTTAAAATGGTTTCAGGTAATGTTACAACGTTACAATCTCTATCCTAACCAAACAATAGCAAGTATATTAAAAACATAATGTAAGAACTGCTTAGAATAGAGGTGTTTAGTGTCCCTTTTATTATCTGTTGATAAAATGGTAGTACTTCATTATCTATATATTACATTAATGTAGTTTATCCTCCTTGCGAGATGTGGCTCTTAAACTTCATTAGTTTACCACACTTTAACTGTCGACCAAAAATCAAAAAGCATGCTTCAACTATCTACATGTTTAAATATTGTATAGGAATGTCCATTTGGCACTTTTAAGAATGTTACTGGATCTGATATAGCTCTTTGTCATCTTTGTCCGGCTAATGATCCTCCCCATAGTGCTGTATATGCCATTGTTCGAGGTACTATTTTATTTGGAACATTGATCAATTTGAGAGATAATAATGTCTGCTACAATGTGTTTCCCCTATCATTAATCATATTATCCTTAGTGTATCTGTCACTCAATTTTTGCTCATTTTTACTTGTTTCTTCTTGACAGGCGGTGATGCAGAAACTCCTAGCCCATATAAATGCATTTCGGATAGATACCACATTCAACACTGTTATACTACGCTTGAAAAGTTAATATATATATTTGGTGGTAGCTCTAAACGACGGTGGTAGCTCATTTGAGAGTGGCACTCATGGCAGTAGTAGCTCTAGACAACGACGAAGGGAAATACGTGGAGTTTATCATATCACAAAGACAGTTCTGATATCTCCAAAGGAGAATTGGTTTCGCTGGGATCGATCTTTCTCAATGGAGTTTCTAGAGACTAAAGATGGTAACAACTACTTCAGGTAACATTCTTTACTGTTTTCGATTTTGACTTTATAGGTGTGTGTATAGAAATATGGACATTGTAACTTTGTACGTCTGATGAAATACTTTTCTTTTTATGTATAGATACACACATTCATCCTCATATGAGCAGGCTCAGAGGGCATTTCAAGCTGCACATGCTATCCATGATTTTAATGGTGTACCAAGTGTCCTTATACACCATCCTTACCATATTGAGTCGCTCATAACTATGGTGAACTACTTTAAGTTTATTGGTGAGCATGATATGGCTGAAGCTGCCATTAGAAAGTGCTTGTGCAGATTGGAGCGTGCGTGGCATCCTATGTTAACTCTGTTCCAAGGCAACTGTCCGTTGGAGTTTAAACACTTGACAAACAAGCTGTTCTTCAAGACGCTTTCCCTGACACGAGAAACATGGACATGCGTGGCTGTCATAGGTCAGCGTTGGAGGTCTGCAAACTCTTGCTTTCATTGGACACGAGTGATCCAGTGGGAGTTTTGTTTTGTGTGGACTACTTTGCTTTGAGAGCTGAGAAGTATCCGCGGCAGGAGCAAATCTCGGAGGAGTACCGAATGACAACTCATTATGGCTTTAATATTTGGAGACGCTAATAAATTTATTCCCTCTTTATAGTTGGTCCCACCAACCACTTGGTACCGCTTTGTCGCTGGTCTGAACGCTTAGCTGCGTCTAGTTCAGCAAGGGAAACTGAGGTCAACATTTCGCTCTGTTATGAGTAGGATTAAACTCATGGAAACCCTGCTTTGAAAAGACATGATGTATGTGTTGACCTAGCTAGGTTTCAGGCATTGTCTTCGTCGTCTTGCCAGTAGGGAATCCTTTTTCACACCATTGTAGATGAAGTGGTATAAACAAGAAGTGTTGATGAAACAAAACAACAACATCTATGGTAAGAAATCTCACTTTGATTCTCTCTTCTGTTTATTTTTCTTGCACATTACTGCGAAAGGTCCCGACGTGCTTTGAGTTTTGAATATATATACACTCAATCTGCTTTCTTCTATGTCAGGTTCATTGTGGAAAATGATGCTAGAATGGCTCCTGGGTTGCAACAAAAAGACATCCAACAGTTTATGTAGTGATGGCAATCTTCTTCTGGCGAGCCTTTATGAGTATCTGAAAGAGTTTATTAGTGATCGTGTTGAGAGTTTTGATGATATTGACTTGGAGGTATGAGATTCCCAAACAAAATATTTTTCCTCATAATTAATAATGAAGAAAATCTCACCGATATCATAATGGTTTGTGTTCATTGACTTTGATTTTGACATGTCAACAAAAAGTTTCCGGTAGATATTTTCCATATTGGATACTTTTAGTTGCAAATTTGACAATCATCTTTATTTCTGCAGTTTTTGCAAAATAGTGGCTTTAATTATTTTCAAGGAGGAACCGTTTAGAACTTGCACCTACAAAGTTTTTAATATTTATTCTGAGTATGCTTTTAGAGCTACAGAACATGCAAGGCGGAACTTTTGAGCTTAGTTCTTCGGTGAAAAGCAATTTGTGCATTGGCTCTACTGAGAAAACTGGCAAGGAGATTGTTGGTGATGATTCAATTATTAAGAAATAGTTTGCTATTGTTCTCTTATCGATACTGGTAAGCGAAAATAGTGTGCCAACACTTCAAATTTTCTTGATAAACAATGATATATAATTTTCTTGTCACTAACTTGGCTTACTATGATGGTTTTCCTGGCCTGGAAATACAGAAAGAGCTTGTTCAATACTCTGGTCTTACACTATTGTGGAGAATGGTGCTTTCCTGTTTCTGTTCTAGGAAAACTAGGAGATCCAAGTCCACGCCGGCTATCTGGTCCTTCTTCAACAGCTGTACCAGAAGCTGTATGATTTATTTTCGTCTCGTATATTTAGGACAATTAACATACAAATTTCCATAAGCTCAGTTTCTTGTAGGACAATTACATACAAATTTTCGTAAGCTCAGTTCCTTATAGTAACATGACTACAAAGAGTGAACAAGTTTCATGCCTGTTTTTGTGATGTGCAGGTAACGTTGGTGAAAACTATAGGATGGCTCTCAGATTGGTCACTCATTTCCTTTCCTCGAGTCGTTGAACGAGGTTTGCTTAATCTTTATCTTTTATCTGAGTCTAGATGAATTTTTGAAGGGAGATACCACGGATTTGTTGTTGCTACTAGATGGTCCACCTATTGACAGATAAAACTGAAATATCTCGTTGGAACTCATAAGAAAGAAGAAGAAATTTTGAAATAAGTTGTGAAACATGATTATGATCCTGTGTTTGCTATCTTGATTCAGTAGATTTTATACAATTGTTAAGGTGCTCCTTTTTTAGTTAATGTATGTGTTGTAATCACATGGTCGCATGCCTAGGATCTATTTCTTAGGGTGTAAGTTAGTTGTTAGCTGTTGATATTTTACCTTTTGGTGATAATATGTTCATTCCTAAACGTAGTTTTTGAAATACTTAGTTTTAGTCTTTCCTAATTTGAACTTTCTCTAGGAACGAGGCGGCATTTAATGGGTTTGTTGATGAGGTCAATGCTACAGCTGCATACCAGTGGTTGGAGGGTGGAACTTACATTATGCTTTCAGTTCTTGTCTATCCTCTTGCATGGTCTTAGCAGCAATCACACCGAAGGCTGAAATTTCAGAAAACTTCGTGAAATATGGCCATTCTTGTCTACGATCATGTCGTTATAGGGCTTTATATGAAGCGTTGAAGGTATATATTAATCTATTGAGCGATGCGGTCTAATCTTTAGAACATTGTAAATATTTAGCAAGAAAGAGAAAAATCCAATCATAGTTTCTGAGAATTGGTGGAGCAGTCATCATAGTTCTAATAGGATCTTAGTCAAGAGGTTGGAGCTTATATGTTCTTGATAAAATGGCTTAATTTCATTGTTTAAAGATGGCAAAAAATGGATTGCAGTATCAGAATTATGAGAACTTGTGATGTGCAGGTAGTTGCTACTCCATATTTGATGTTAGCTCATCTAGCTTTTTTTCCTTGGTGGTGATGAAAAGAGAAGCGATCTTCCTCCTCCAGTTCATCAAAGACTTCCAATGCCTTGAATATTTGGAGGCGACGGAAGTTACATGGCCTATTACTCACTCCAAAGTGACGATATTCTGGCAAGTCTTCTGAGCCAGGTTGTTTTTTTTTTTTCGTATACATTGGTCTATGTGGCGTGGTCTTTTACTTGCTTCACATGTATGGATTACTGTCAACAGTGGCGGACCTATGTTGGTGATGGTGGAGGCAGTTGCACCCATCAAAATATAGATATTTAAGTTTTTTACCTTAGCAACATTAGTTGTAATGGCCCAATGGTTTCAGATACCCCCTTATTTTCCAAAGTGATGAGTTCAAGTGCTGTTTTGCACCCACCAATTTTTTCGGCTTGATCCGCCACTGACTGTCAATGACTGCAATGTCGTAATAAATTTATCCTCTCTTTATAGTTGGTCCCACCAACCACTTGGTACCGCTTTGTCGCTGGTTTGAACGCTTAGCTGAGTCTAGTTTAGCAAGGAAAATTGAGGTCCATGTTTGGCTCTGTTATGATATGGAATGAAACTCATGGAAACCTTGCTTTGAAAAGACATGATGTACGTGTCGACCTAGCTAGGTGTCAGGTATTGTCTTCGCCGTCTTGCTAGTATGAAATCCTTTTTCACACCATTGTAGATGAAGTGGCATAAACAAGAAGTGTTGATGAATTAGAACAGCAACATCCATGGTAAGAAATCTCACTTCAATTCTCACTGCTGTTTATTTGTCTAACACATTACTGTGAAAGGTCCGGACGTGCTTTGAGTTTTTGAATATCAATAAACCCAATCTGCTTTGTTCTATGTCAGGTTCATTATGAAAAATTATGCTAGAACGGCTCCAGGGTTGTAACAAAAAGACATCCAACAGTTTATGTAGTGATGGTAATCTTCTTATGGCGAGCCTTTATGAGTATCTGAAAGGATTTATTAATATAGTTCAACGGCTATAAGATCATTTGAGAGTGGTACTCAAGGTAGTGGTAGCTCTAGACAACGACAAGGGAAAGACGTGGAGTTCATCATATCACAATGACGGTTCTGATATCTCCAAAGGAGAATTGGTCTTGCTGGGATCGATCTTTTTTAATGGAATTTCTAGAGACGAAAGATGGTAACAACTACTTAAGGTAACATTCTTTATTGTGTTTTATTTTGACTCTATATATGTGTGTATAGAAATGTGGAGATTGTAACTTTGTACGTCTGATGAAATACTTTTCTTTTTATGTATGGATACACCCATTCATCCTCATATGAGCAAGCTCAGAGGGCATTTAAAGCTGAACAGGCTATCCATCATTTGAATGGTGTTGCACGTGTCTTTATACACCATCCTTACAATACTGAGTCGCTCATAACTATGGCACCCTCTTTTAAGTTTGTTGGTGAGAATGATATGGCTGCAGATGCCATTGGAAAGTGCTTGTACGAATTGGAGTGTGTGTGGCATCCTATGTTCACTCCGTTCCAGGGTAACTGCCGGTTGGAGTTTAACCACGAGACAAACAAGCTGTTCTTCGGAACGCTTTCACTCACATGAGAAACATGGACATGAATGGCTATCATATGTCAGCGTTGGAAGTCTGCAAACTCTTGCTTTCGTTGGAAAAGAATGATCCAGTGGACGCTTTTTTTTTGTGTGGACTACTTTGCTTTGAGAGCAGAGGAGTATGCATGGCTGTAGCAATTCTCGTAGGAGTACCGAAATGAAAACTCATTATGGCTTTAATATTTGGAGACGAAAATAAGTGTATCCTCTCTTTATAATTGGTCCCACCAACCACTTGGTATAGCTTTGTCGTTGGTCTGAACGCTCAGCAGCGTCTGGTTCAGCAAGGGACATTGAGGTCCACGTTTTGCTCTGTTATGAGATGGATTGAAACTTATGGAAACCCTGCTTTGAAAAGACATGATGTACCTAGCTTGGTTTTAGGCATTGTCTCTGTCGTCTTGCCAGTATCGAATCCTTTTTCACACCACCGTAGATTAAGTGGCATAAACAAGAAGTGTTGATGAAACACAACAGCAACATCCATGGTAAGAAATCACTACGATTCTATCTGCTGTTTATTTGCTTAGCACATTACTGCGAAAGGTCCCGACATGGTTTGAGTTTTGAATACATATACACCCAATCTGCTTTCTTCTATGTCAGGTTCATTGTGAAAAGATGCTAGAATGGCTCCAAGGTTGAACAGAAAGACATCCAACAGTTTATGTAGTGATGGGAATCTTCTTCTGGCGAGCCATTATGAGTATCTGAAAGGATTTATTAGTGATCATGTTGAGAGTTTTGATGATGATGACTTGGAGGCATGGGATTCCTAAACAAAACGATGGGCAAGAGTATTTTTCCTCATACTTAACAATGAAGAACATCTCACCGATATCATAATGGTTTGTATTCCTTGACTTTGATTTTGACCCGTGAATAAAAAGTTTCTAGTTTTTATTTTCCATATTGGATACTTTAGCGTGAAACGCGTTGCAAATTTGACCATCATCTCTCTTTCTGCAGTTTGTGCAATATAACGGCTTTTATTTTTTCTGAGAAAGGATCTAGTTTTATCAGCACATACATCTTATTGCAGAGAAGTTAGCTGAAGAAGAAGTAGAAAAGAAAGCTAAATATCAAGCTAAGAAGGCTAAACATTTGGTATGAGTTTGGTTTTGTATTCACTATTCATCTTTGTTCATGTGTGTTTTTTGTTTTGTGATGATGATTCATTAATTGTAACAATTGCCTTTTTAGATTGTTGAGAAAGAACATGTTAAACCTGGAAGTTATTTGAAATCTCATGAAAAGAAACTTATTGGTATTGCCACTAAAGGATTGTTGCTTCAGTTAACCCTCTCTTTTTGATATCTTGTTGTTGTGTGGCTTTTGATTTTGACTCAATTTTTCTTCTCCATGAACTTCTGGAATCACAGTGGTCAAACTATTTAATGCCGTGAATTTTCTTTCTACTTCCTTTCGGATGAGCTTATTTTTAACTTTGCCGGAGTGGTGAATCAAAGAGCTGTAACCGCCGAGGATTTCTCTGCCATTGCGCTTCTCACTTTCATTGGCGTACGTCTTATGGTTTTTTTTGTGTATGTACGTTTTGGTGCTTAGTGATTAGTGATGTGATGTTTTAGTTTTGTTTGTCTTATTTTTTCAGGCATATATGAAGTTTAAGGACAAGTGGCTCAATTGTGAGTCATTCGGTGAACAGACCTTCAGATTTGAAATCTCTGATACGTAAGACTGGTAAATATATTCGTAGCTTTCAAATTTTTGTAATGTTCCAAGGAGTATTGATAAATGTTCTGTTTCTGATTAATTTTCAGTACAAAGAAGCCAATTTGGAACTCGATATGTCGTTCGGAACCATGTCGAGTCTGAGTGCTTTTTGATTACTTTGTTTCTGTTTCTACACTTCTGTCTAATCTAATATACGATTTGTGTTTCTCTGTATAGGAAAAAAGCTTCTCTTGGAGAAAGATGGACCAACTCTCACTAGGGTCTCAGTAGTTGTGGTTTTCTTATTACCGAGATTCTGAGTTTAGACATGTTGTTGCTACTTTAATTTATAGTCAGTTCAAAGGACCATTCTTTCTTGGTGCAGACCAATAGGCTCTCGAGGAACAAAACCGTCGGTTATTGTGAGCTTGATATATTCGATTATGTAGTGCAGGTCAGTAGTTTCAATCGATCTTTGTCTAACAATTTTGCAAAAAAGTATTATGATGGACTGTGAAATAGAGATAGAAAAACTCATGGCAACTATTTTTTAGAACTACAAGTCCTTAGATGGAAACTGGCCTTTAGGATTGCCAGACATATCTTGTCCGGTGCAAGAATCGGCTTCAACAACACTCTCTCCAACTGTTCAGGTTGTTGGTCTCCTTTATGACATATTGTCTCCTGAAGCACAAGAAATTTTGAAGAATTAGCTTCAGGTAGATTATTTCAACAATCTTCAATGTTTTCCTATTTTATGAAAGTTTAAACCTGTTGGTTCAAATTATATACACGGCTCATACCTATTGGTTTTCTTGTCTATAGACCATGAGATATATCTATAGTTTATTGTCTATAAAACGTTTTTTGCTATGTATTAAATTTTACGATTACATTTATACAGTCTGCTAAAGGCATCCATGACAATGAGATCTCAGATTCCCAGACTGGTAAGTTGAATGATTAATTGATCGCTTATGACTTTGTTCCTCTACATATCCGATACATTTCATTTTATTTGGTGGTTGATTTGAAAACACTTATTTTGCTTCTCAGACTTTAACTTCGGTCAATCTTTGGCACAAAATGAAGAAGCAAAGAAGGGAATAAAGAAGAAGAAGGATTAGAGTTAAATAAAGAGACAATCCTCACCATACGTCTTGTGGTGCCAGGAGAACTGGAACGAATTCAAGAAGCAAAACTCGGGTTGTCACTTCAAGGAGAATTAAAATATTCTGGGTGCTAAGTGGAAGAGTCGTAGTATAGAAGAGAAAAGGCTTACGGCGAGAAGTACTCTTATCTTCCAGGCTATTACAAAAGAGAATTGCGAGAGGGAAGCCATTCAACATTTGGAAGATGAGCAAAACAATAAAACTGAGATGGAGCTGCATTTTCTGCAGGAACACATCTGACATCATATTGTTCCAAAGTGAGCAAATCCTTTCATGTTTAAGTTTTAACCAGTTCAATAATTATTGGTTTTCAGATATCGACAATGAATATACTAACATAATATCCTTGGATTCAGATGTGCTTTGTAGTCTAGGCATGCACTCTGAGATTTCAAATGTTCTCCAGATGAGTGTAATAAAAGCTTATTAGTGCTGCAACATTAAATGTTGCTCCCATGATTCATGCTGGCTATGAGCATAACGTAGATGAGGTAAACATTATTTTTCATTCCTACGTTATTAAATTTTTCTATTAGAATATTTTACGCTAAGATTTATCATACCTTCCAGGTTATTTAACACTTACTTAATTGCCTTGATAACTGTGAACTCCCATTTTTCAGTGGCTAGAATGTTTTACAGTTCTGACGACCGTTATATCAATAAAATAGTAAACCATTGTATACTATCTATAATCCATTTTCCTTTCATGTATTCTTTTCTTTTGATTTTCAAGTTTTCTAATGCATTCTTACAAAATCTTTACCAGCAGGGAGGTGGAATCTAAATATTGGAGATTTGAAATTTGAAATTATCTCCAAAAACTTTGTGACTGTAGATTTCCCTGCAAACTCTTAAAAGGCATTCTTGAGGTGATTACTTACTATTTATTCAATTCTGTGTTTTACTCTTTGTAATGCCTTCTTTTCAGTCTACTTGAGAGAGCCTTGTGAAGTCTATGAAAGTGGTAGGAAAAGTTATGCCCTCTTTGAAGAATATCTATCTTGAGAAAAGTTATTCCATTGACACACACTTTGTTAGGTTGACACACACTATATTTGACAAATTCAAATATCACACACTATTCGCTTCGACGCAACAGAAGAAGTATTGAATACGTGGAGACTAGACAGTTTCTACTGTTTTTAAAAAAAATTGGACAATTCAAAGCTTTTTAAAATTCATTCATATGAGAGAAATACTATAAAATAGCTAAACGTGACGCGTTTGTCCGATGGCTTTATTAACGCCCCTAGGATTCGACGCGCATATTAGTTTGGCTTACATAGACTATTTACTATTATGTTCTTTTTTAATTATTAAAAATCCTATCGTCTTCTTTTTTTTTTAGCTTACAATATCTATCGTATTTAAAAAGTAAAACATAATATATACACCAGATGCTTCGTCTTTTAGCTAACAATATCCTATCCTAATGGTTACAAACTTACAAACCTTTAGTTTCCTAAACAAAACTTGAAAATTAGAAGAGACTCACTTTAAGCATATTTTTTTAAAGATTTTAGGGTTTTACAAGTAATTACTTTAGAAAATATACGGAATAAGAGGAAAATGAATTAATGTACCAATAACGAATGGATTAATAGTAGTTACAGAAATAAGAAACAAATGATTACAAACAGAGGCTAATCCGAAACTTTTTTTTACCTAATCTATTTTTTTTTGTCATCCCCTATTCATAATGTATAATATTGCAATTTTTTTGAAACTACCATAAAAACTGTTGAAATGATATAATTAAGTAGGTGGATTTCACACCATTTTTAGGTAAAACCCACTCTCGCCAATGCAGATGTGTAGTAGACAACAAATATAGATCTAGACTCAAAATTTCTTAGTTTTTAATAGATTATTTTTATTTTGGCAAAAAATCAATACAATAAAATTTGCTAAGTTTTTCTATTATTTGACATTCAAGCATTTTAAAGCTTTGTCCATCCGACACATCATTTAAAACAATTAACCAATTATAACATTTTAATTAATACACATAGTACTTCATTTGGCATATCATCTTTTCTAATTCTCTAATTTTTAAACTATATAATTTTTTTTATTAAATACTTAATATTTGAAATATCTAGATTCAAAGTTAATTTGATATTTTAAAAATAATAATCGACTATATTTAATTAACATATACTAACTAATTTTAATATAATTTAAAATAAGCTATATATAAACTCATACAAATAACTTATTAATATTATTTATCTATATTTGAGATTTATTTAATGTTTTTAAAATAATAATAATAAAAAGTGAATTGGATTTAATTAGCCAATTTTTTAACAGAATGCATCTAAAATTCAAGCTAAGTCATATATAAATTAAAAAATGTATATCATATATACAAATTTAACATTAAATCAATACAAATATTTAAAAATAATTATTATAAAAATATTATTTGTAAATATATGCAGCGTAGAGCGGATTTTTATCTCCTCTAGAACATCTGTTTTAGAACTTAAATCTGTTGAAATCACGCGAAAGTATTAGTTCGAGCTGAAATTAACATATCAAACTCTTACAAGTAAATATTAAAGTTGGAAACTCTACGGATGTGAGATTGTTGGTGAGAATCAAGATTTGAGAAGATCCTAAACTCAAAAGGATACTCTTTGGGAACGAACCAAAGATGTTGTTTGGAATACCAAATTTTTTTAAGCAAAGATAAAGAAGACAACGACTCAAATTTCACACCAGCTAGATTATTGTAATAAATTTAAAGATTTTTAATGACCGGCAAAAGTTTCCAAGCTCGAGTGGGATTCAATATGTGAGTCGATTATGTGAAAGATCCAAATTTTGTTAGAATTTTATCTCACAAAAGATTTAAAAATTTGACAATAAAAGTTAATTTTAAAAAAAAAATCAAATTTTTATGTTGGTAGAGTTGATGAGAGAGTTAAGATAAATTTGGAGATAGCAATCCCAGAGAAATTGACATACGACAAAAAGTCACAGGAATAGAGAAATATATTTAAATAGAGATTGAACTAGCGATATTGTTGTAAGAAATACCAAAGTTTTGGAGTTTCTTGCTCCTAAGAAAATATTATTTTGGTAACTTTTTGATAAAGTAATTGTAAGAGACTGGTGAAAATATGATTTAAGTATTTTGGAAAGAAATTTTTATGTATGATTTCAATTAACCAGAAAAAATATTTTAAGGTGATTAAGCTCAAGGGAAGAAGAAAGAAGAAGAAAGAAGAAGCTTGAGTTCAAAAAAAATAATTTTGCACAGAGATTGAGAATAGAAAGAGAAACAAAAGAAGTCAAATCATAGAAAAATGATTTCAAAGAGACAACTACCGCATATATCAATTTTTAAGATGTTTTGATTACAAGAATAATGTGTGCATGTATTTGTTTTTATATTTTTGTATCTAAAACAAAACAAAATACAAAATATATTAAATAAATAAATATAAAATAAATAATTTAAAATTTTTTTATCTAGTTTACATAATTTTTAAATAAGATAATTTTTAGAGAAATACCCTAAAATAACATCACAATTGGTTTATTTTCTAAACTGTCACACACTCCTTAATTTTTTATTAATAACATTCATTAAACACTGAAATGACTTGTTTATCCTTGTATCATACACCAAAAATCTCCCAATATCTCAATTCATATCTCGCGATACACTTTCCCTCTCCATCAACAAATCTTCTTCGTCGTTCTTCTCCGGTTACTCCGTTAGCTCTGGCTAGGTGGTGAGGTCTCCGTCTACGTTTTCTCCTTCGACATCGTCATTGCTATGGCAAGGTCTGGTGAGGTCTCCAGTTTCCATCGACATTTCTCCAAGCCGTAATTGAAAAGCGATTCAAACGAGGTCTTCGTTTCCCAAATCTTCTTCCTTTTCTTCTCTGTGGACTTCTTCATCTCCTGCTTCTTGTTCTTCTCATGATCCATTAGTCTCTTTTCATCTCTCTCTCTCTCTCTCATTCTTAGTTTCTAGATGATTTGATTGAGAATATGTTTCTGTGAATACTGAGATTTTTGTTAATTCTTTGGCAGTGGTTTATATGATTGCTTGTTAGATGAGTATATAATCTAACACTTAGTACATTGCTTGTTAGTGGTTGAGTAATCTGAGTTTTTTCTCCTTCTGGTTTCGATGTTGGAAATCAGGTAGCGATGGACAAAAATAAGTAGGCATCACTTGTTTATTCATTACAAATGTATGCGATTGTCAACGTCTTAATCAATGTTTTCTACTCCTTCGACCTGTGAATCCGATGAGGGGAATCATGTGTAATTATTTCGTGAGCATTTGGTTCCTATGCTATATTTAAATTATTCTGCAGTGATAATAATACTCTCATATGAACTACTTTTATTCTGTATGATTGGAATTTTTTTACTTTTGTTCTAATGATCCCCACACTTAGCTTGCACAAATAGTATCAACATATATCTGCTCCCTATGTATGTTTGTGAGGTTTTTTAAGTGCAGTGTTGTTTTATTGACTTGTTTTGTTTTCTGTTCAGGCATCGACTTAAATCGACCTTGAAATCTCGTTACTATGGTAGAGTGGACACAAACTGATAAAGAAGATTGGGTTTTCGTAATTGATTCAAATAGAGGTGGATCGCTTTGCGACATACATGAGGATTTCACATTGAATGGTTTAGTTGAGATGTTAGTTGAAGATTTTGGGCTTGTTTGCTTAGTGAAAGGTATAACACTTAGTTATGAACTTTCTCAACGGATGAAGTGGATGGTAGGAAATTCTCCACCGGTCTATGTACAGAATGATCGTCAAGTGCATATGCTTATGAAGAAGATTCAAGAGGATTCGGAGTTTATTCGACTGTGTGTAATGGTGTGTGCATACGTTTTCTTTATCGCTTTAGTAATTTTTTTTGATTGACTCACGTTTTATTTTATTTAGGTACCCAATAACCAGATTGTATTAGAGAAAACAGGAGCAACCTTCAGTCAATACAAATACAATAGAGAACACTCGATTTTTGCAGCAATTGTGTGGTGATTCATCCTTTGTTGCATCCGTTCATGAAGAAATTGAGGTAAACTATTTCATTTTATAGAAATTAAGATACTATGAGTATTACACATAGTATGACTAAGATAGTTTTGTGAAGGTAAAGGTTATAGATATAGATTTTGTGAATCAAGAAGGCATTCTTAAAATATGTATTACACATATGTGTTTCTGTTTTTAGGAGTATTGATATATCATGGTTTTTACCCACTTTTAACCATGATATAAGTCCTTTTTGTTGAGTCTTTTCTTTAGTTTTAGAGTCTTTCAGGTTCTTTTCAAGCTATAGGCGCATATGGAGCTAATTGGAGGATTTGGAAGCTTTTGAAGCAATCTGGAGTTGAAGCCGTTCGGGAACAAGCTCAGCATCGATCGACACTGAGGAGCATCGATCGACACCATTCGTTTGGGAGAACCACGACCAAAGAACCTGGCATCGATCGATACCACTTACAGCATCGGTCAATGCCAGTGACCAGAACGCAAAACAAACCCCAAGATTATCCAGAAGTTTTTCTTATTTTTCGAGATAACTCCAAAACGTTTTGATTAGCTATTTAATTAGGTTTTGCAGCCTCCAAAAAGATACCTTGTGATTTCTGGAGATAGAGTTTTCTGCAATTGAGTTTTTGGAGAAGAATTCTTGAACCTCTTTGTATTCTTACTCTATTTCATTATTTTTATGATATCTATTCTATTCATGATGTTTATTGCATTCACCATGTCTGAGTAGATTCCCTGTTAGGATTAGGGTTGCTTAAAGGTATTTGATGAATTATTAGATCTGAATTAATTGTTAGGGAATAATCTATAGAGCTTTTCACCTAGACTTGAGATTAATGCTGATTCTAGCTTCGCGAACTAGAATCTGATTTTAGGTTGTTTGATTGGCACGAAAGTGTGATTGATTGCCTGATCTAGTGTTTGGTGAGCAAAAGCCCTATTCGCAAAGAAATTTGGTTTAAGGATTTTGTGAATAATTGAACTTGAACTTTAATGCTTGTTTAAATTCATAGAATTTGCAAAGAAATTTGGAATTCTAGGTTTAGGCATAGATAGTTTTCGCAACGAAAGTTGGTTTACTTTACATTGTGTATCAAGTTTGAAAGCGGAGCTTAATATATTCCTGACAATTGATTTGATTTGATAATTCTGATTTGCCTGCAAGTTTCTCTAAGCCTAGCGTTTTTCTTTCACTGAATTACTACCTATCTTTAATTGTTTAGCTATTCTTAACTTCATCTATTTTGCTTAGCTTAATTCACATTCCTGAATCTATTGAGTGTTATCTTGAGTCCTTGTGGATTGACCCCTAAAATACTATAGCGGACTGCTTAGATACTTAGGGTATTAGATTTGAGCACATCAAATTTTGGCGCGGCGTTGCCGGGGACTCTAATTTCACCATTAGATTACGGTTTAAGAATTTCGACTAAGTGTTGAGCATCGATCGATACCCTCTTAGTACGATCGATACTTGTTTACTTTCATCACTTACGCATTTTGCCTTTGTGTTTCAGGTGTATGCAGCATCGAGAGACCAGAGGAAGCAAGAACAGCAGTTGATCAACCTATCTAACGAAGAACTAGCTGCTTAGAGCGTACAATCAGAAGCAAAAAGAAACAAGCTGAGATGAATCATCCGATTGTGCTTGCTCGTGATGAGGCTGGGGTTTTGAGAATCAGGAGGGTCACTTGTGTCCGCAGGGACAGAGAATTGATGCAGAAGGTAACATTATTGCCCCTGCACCGGTTGCTAATGCGGTTATCCCACCAGCTGTGCGTGGGAATGTTGGAATGCTCAGGGTAATCGTGCAGAAACGCTTGGAGAGTACAACAGACCAGATCAGTTCTATGCGAACAGATCTGCGATTCGTATTCCAACCTTCCAGAGAAACGACTTTGAGCTGAAGCCTGCCTACTACACTCTTGTAGGCCAGCATCCATTTCATGGTCTTTCTCATGAGCATCCCATGGATCATATCGAGAGGTTTGAGGATTTGGTCACCAGTATCAAATACAACGGAGTATCCATGATTTCCTCTTCTGTAAGCTTTCCCTACTCCTCTAGTGGAGATGCAGCTTACTGGCTGAAGCAGTTGCCTCCAGGTTCTCTGACCACTTGGGAGGAACAAGACTGCTTTTCTGAACAACTTCTATGATGATGCGAGATCAGAGGAACTCAGGAACAAGATCTCCAAATTTTCTCAGGGAGCGACAGAGGCATTCAAGGCCGCCTGGGTTCGATTTCGTCTTTCAGAGGGACTGCCCCTCACCACTGTTTCTCGCAGGTTCAGTTGTTGGGTATCTTCTTCAGAGGGATCGATTGGAGGTATCAGATGGCTTTGGACGCTGCAAGCAACGGTAACTTCAACACCAGGTATCCCGAGGACGCTTATGTGTTGATTGAGAATCTGGCTTTCTAGCAACAGCACTAAGATGCTGATTTTGAGAGGAAGAAGCAGAATGGTAGTGCTGATGGTTACAGATAGCTGAGGTACATGCGAAGCTGGATTCAGGTTCACAAGTCTTTTATTGGGGTAAGAAGCAGAAGGCAGCTGCACTTTGCTGAGGAAGTTGAGAACATCGAAGAAGGTGAAGCAGAGGATGTCAACTACATAGGTGGATGGGTTTCAGAATTCATACAACCGCGACTTCACTAACACTCTCAGAGAGGAGGATTCAAATCCGATTTCAAGACTGCGAATTTCGGAACTCAGAAGCGCATTTCAGAACAGTGGATAACACTCGCACTTATGGGAATTCGTCCCTATCAGACGCCACCTCCAAGACTCAGGAAAGCAAAGTCGAGACTTGATAACACATATTTTACATGTTTTAAGACTTTGTTTTCATTGTTTCAATCTAACTTTGTATAGTTTTTTAGAAGTTTTCATGGATTTTAGGGTCAATTGAGTCTCATTGCATTTTAGATGTCTAGGTTTGTTTTGTGTCTTCTTTTTGTTATTTTTGTGTTATTCAGTGTTTAGGAGTGATTGATCAAAGGATATATGCATAGAAATATAAGGAAAATGAAGGATGCAAATTTTGGACCAAAGTTAGGAAATGTCAAATGCAGAGTCATCAACATGCTTGAAAAGATCGAGTCAGACGAATGCCTTCCCTTTGGATTTAGCTTATGGGATCTTCATAAAGGTCATAGGAAATTGAGTTAGCTTTCCAATGGAGGTGTTTCAGAGCGTTTGGAGTTGTGGTTCAAAAGTTATGCCGATTTAGTGAAGACATGTCAAGCCGAGCGTTTGAAACCGAATTGCAAAACCGATCGCTTATTAGGCGAGGAACGCACCTGGCTCATGGAGCGGTTTGAACCATTTTAAGACCGCTGCAAGAGCCAACAACGTTTGAAACCGCTCCCAAAACCGCTCACGGCTCTTTTCCTCTGTTTTTTTTTTCCACCTTGCGAATTCCGACACCCATAAAAGCCATATTTTGTGCAACCACTAAACGAGGACTTTTTCTCTAGAGTGGGTTTCGACCCAACTCTCTCCTCAGGAGATTTTTATTGTTCTTCAAGATTCATGCGACTTTAGAGAAGATTTCTTCAACCCTATCTATATATATTATGTTTTTATTTGTTCGGTGTCTTCTATTTTCATGTCTTTTCTTTTGTGTTCTTGATGTTTCTTGTGAGTTGACTTTTCTGGGTTTATGGATTGCTTGATTTGGATGATTTGATGATTGATGTGCTGGATGTTTAGATTAGATAAACATTGTTCTCATGCTAGGAAAGATCTCTATGCTAGAAATGACTTGATCACTCAATTCTAGAACTTATGACATTTATTGCTCACAAGGTGTTTTGATAAATGTCTAGAAAATTTCCAAGCATGCATCTCACTCTTAACCGATGAATTGTTGACTTATATGGACTCATACTTAATGATATATTGACTCATCTAGTTGCAATTGGTTGTTGGGTGACAAAATAGCCAAACTAGTTGATTTGTAAATGGATTCGCATCATGGAATGAGCTAATCTACTTGAGTGTTCCATGTCATAATAATGAATGTGAATTGAATGTTTATGCATCATTGGTAAATTGTCTGATGGTTATATAATGATGATTCAGGATGATCTTGGAATGAGTCCTTCACTTAGGTTGATTCTTAATGCTAGTTTTTGACATGACGAACCGAAACCTAAAACTGCACCTAGATTACGGTAGTTCTAGTTTTGGCGTGACAAACCGAACTAGAGCTACACCTTAGATTAGATAGATTTTTGGTCTTATCCATGCTTTAGGGATGGAATTCGAGTAAGCGGTGTTTAGTGTAGATTAGGTTTGTTCATTCGATTCTTGAGCTTAGCATTTCCAATCCCGAAGGAGTAGATGTGGCTTGAACCGAACCTTTTTGTGAGCTTCTCACATACCTACCCAACGGGAGTTGATGAGTAGGGTGATTAGCTGAACTAATTGGACTTGATATTAATGCTCGTCGATTATTGAATGCGACGGAGTTCTTGTCAGTCCAATGATTATGTAGGATTGATACCACGGGAGTGGATTAATCTATTATGTGTGTTCATGTTTAGGATAGTGTTTAATGCTTTCAATGATTCATGTTTGATTGTTAATCATCTATTTTAGTTTAATCCATGATCCAGAGCTTTGTCTTTTTGTTTTCTTTCTTGGCATTTCTTTTACATTTCGATTAAAAACATAAAAACCAATAAAAACATTTTGCTCACAGCTTAGTTTGTTTCTCGTATCTTTGGTGTGTAATCCTTAGTCCCTGTGGATCGATACCCTAAGTGCTTCAATGACATACCTTATGATTGAGGTAGTTTCGCACATCGGGTTTTAATTGATGTGCAAGAGCGTAAAAAACTATGACATTCAAGACTATGCTTGAACAGATTCTTGAGGTAGCGAGCAGAAGATGACAGTTGACTTCAAGCGGGAACATGACGCCTTATACACTGATCTGAATGGAAAATTGAGGCTTTGAACATCCATCATAGAAGTTGGAAAGCCAGATTGCACGAACGGCAGAAACTGTAAAGAGCAAGATGGTTTCCTAGCCGGAAAGACGGTGAATCTGAAGGAAATGTTATGGCTATCGTTATGACGTTGAGAGTGGAAGAGAGGTCACCAAGGTTGAAAAAGGATTACTCGCCTCAGGAACTCGTCGATCTTGCTGGAGACGACGATGACGACGATCAGTTTCCTGCATATTCTCCAGTATCGATCGATACTCATCCCAGTATCGATCGATTGCCCCTTCCCTGATCGTTGGCCTGTTCAGACTTCTACAGAATCAGTTGACAAACCGAAGGCATCGATCGATACTCCCCTGATATCGAATCGATACTCCTCCTTAGGCCGACCAGAAGAAGCAGCAACAGGTCATCGTCCGGCAGAGTTTATGTACCAAAGGTTCCTTTCCCTCGACCCTGCGCTGCAAGTCAAAGAAAGAAAATAGAAGAGGCTAGATGCAGAGCGTATGTTAGAGAAGATATGTGTGTCAACTCCCATTCGTCGGATGCTCTCAAGACTGCCACCAGCTTTCAGAAGTACATCAAGAGGGATGGTTTCGAGCAATGTGAACCTTGAGGAGGGTAGTACTGAGAATCACCCATGAGTGCAGTGCGATTCTTTCTCAAGCAAGATTCCAGAGAACTACCGAGACTCCTTGGTAGTTTTGGTCTTGACTGCACAATCTTCACGGAGAGGTTTGAACGTTCTCTTTGCGATCTTGGTTCGAGTGTGAACCTCATGCCATATTCGGTAGCTAAGAGAATATGGGGATGACATACTTCACACCAACAAGAGATCCTTCTTGATCCTCGCTGGATCGATCAATCCGATTCCCTGAAGGTTTACTAGAGGATGTCCCGATTACCTTTGGAACTTGCTTAGTTCCAATAGATTTGTCATCGTTTCTTGAAATAGTGATAGTGAACAGCGAGATCCATTGATATTGGGCAGAGACAGTTCTTAGCTACAGATGAAGCCCTAATCGATTGCAAGAATGTGGGTGGATATCTCTCACACATTGTGATCTGGTCATGACATTCAATATGGAGAGATGAGATATGAAGAAATCAGACCATGGGAGAGTGGTCGTTTCTCTCATTACACATCATAGTATCAGATGAGTTATTTCTTCAGGATTTGCACCCTGAGAGATCCCTTTTAGCGAGAGAGCTTTGGTTTGGCTCGCTGAGACAGAGACAGGTCCCCAGAGCGTTTGCTGCTGCCTCAATGCGATGATTATTGACAGCCAAGCCGTAGGCATAGATCGATACCACAGTGAAGGTACGATCTGATACCAAACCCTTCGTTCAGAAGAGCTGCAAAGCTTCTCGCACCAGGCCAATTCTTTACCTGATTGGAGTGAGCGAAAGTCCTAGCTTAATCTATAAGCCAACTCTACTTAATCATGTGATTGTCAATTCTTCTTGAACAACGCAAGAGGTCACCTTACTGCTGAGTCAAGCTGCGCAAGTATCGCAAAGCTCCGGACTATTCTCTTGATGATATTTCAGGTATCTGCACCAGATCTGTGCATTGCATCGGATTCATTGATGAGGGGACGTCAAAGGCCTTCCAATAGGAGCAATCAAGGCACTTAACCCGATCTGAAGGAAGTGGTTAAGAGAGATCTATGGAAACTGCTGATAGCAAGGGTCATCTATGCCATTTCTGACAGAGTTGGTCACCTGGTTTCATTTTTTCCTAAAGAAGGGAGGATTCACCATCTGTGTTAAGAATGAGAAAGATGAGCTGTTCCGACTAGAAAAATACTGAGGCATACGGCCATAGTGCATCGATTAACAGAAAGGCTAAATGCTGCGACAAGGACAGGATCACTTTCCCATTGCCCTTCATTGATCAGATGCTTGGAAAGACTGCTAGTCATCCTTACATTTTCGCTTCGCATGGATGGCTACTCAGGATTCTTCCAGATCCATACATCCAGACTGAGTCAGGAGAAGACTACTTTCCCTTGTCCTACGTTGCACAATTTGCCTACAGGAGAATGCCATTTGGGTTGTGCAATGGTCCAGCTACATTTCAGAGATGCATGATGTCCATCTTCTCAGATATGATCGAAGAGTTCATGGAAGTATTTATGGATGATTTTTCGGTCTATGGGTCTTTGTTTAAGGGATGTCTGGTAAATTTGTGCAAGGTACTTCAGCGTTGTGAGGAAAATCATCTAGTTCTGAACTGGGAGAAGTGCCACTTTATGGTCCAAGACGGCATCGTTCTGGGACATAAGGTCTCTAAAGCTGGGATTGAGGTTGATAAGGCGAAGATTCAGATCATGACAAGCCTCCTGCCGCCTACATCAGTGAATGATATTCGGAGTTTTCTTGGTCATGCCGGGTTCTATCGCAGGTTCATTCAGGATTTCTCCAAGCTAGCCCACCCGCTTACTGCTCTGCTGTGCAAAGATGTCACATTTGATTTTACACCAGAGTGTCTTGCTGCATTTGAGATGATCAAGAAAGCATTGGTTTCTGCTCCTATTGTGCAACCACTAGATTGGAGCCTTCCTTTTGAGGTCATGTGTGATGCGAGTGACTATGCTGTTGGTTCTGTTCTGGGACAGAGGAAAGACAAGAAGCTGCATGTGATATATTATGCTAGCAGAACACTAGATAACGCCCAAAGGAACTACAGCACCACTGAGAAGGAATTGCTTGCTGTTGTGTTCTCCTTTGAGAAATTTTGTTCTTATCTGATCGGAAGTAAGGTGATTGTGCACAGTGACCATGCTGCTTTTAGGTATCTGCTGCAGAATAAAGATATGAAGCCTCAGTTATGTCGATGGGTTTTGCTACTCCAAGGTTTTGACATAGAAATCAAGGACAAGAAAGGAGTAGAGAATGGCGTTGCGGATCATCTCTCACGTATGAAGTTTATTGAAGAGGTTCCCATTGATGATTCTTTGCCCGAGGAGAAGATATACTTGGTCGAGATTTTTTTTGCTTCGAATCTGCCGCTGAAGAAGACAAGCATCGATCGACACTATAGGAGTATCTAGTCCTGGGCATTCAGTTTTTCGGGTGTATTCGGTTCGGGTGTATTCGATTTTCGGGTTTTCGGTTTTCAAATTTTGCTAACCATATAGAAACCGAACTAATTTCAGTTCGGTTCGGTTCAGGTTCGGGTGAAATCGGTTTTTGAAAATCTCAACCGAATGAATAGAAAACCGAAAGAAAACTGAAATAAACTGAAATAAACCGAAAAAACTGGTAAAAAACCAAAAAACTAAAAAAACCGAAAGAAAATCCAAATAAGTTGAAATAAACCGAAATAAAACCGAAATAAATTAAAAAAACCGAAAGAAAATCCAAATAAATTTAAATAAACTGAAATAAAACCGAAAACTAACCAGACAAAACCGAACCCTATTATTACTAATAGTTTTTTTCGGTTTTCGGTTATTAACCGAAAAAACTGAAACCCGATAATATTTATAATCACAACCGAACGGTTAATTTCACATAACCGAATCCGAACAGAATGGCTTTTTTTGGTTCGGTTCGGTTTGGGTTTTCGGTTAAGGTTTTTTTGCCCAGGGCTAGGAGTATCGATCAATACCCTCAAGCGTTGCTACCTTCAGTTCACGATGCAAGCATCGATCGATACCCCCATTGTATCGATCGATACCAGAGACTCACCACCACCGATTTGTCTGCAGATCAGTCTGAATTTGAGGAATCTTTGGCAGTCACTTCTGCTGCTGAACCTTGGTACGCCGACATCGCCAACTACCTTGCTGCTGATCTAGAACCAAAGCACCTAAAGAAGTATGTGAAAAAGAAGTTCATGAGAGATGTTAGACGCTACTTCTGGGATGAGCCATATTTGTACAAGCATTGTTCTGATGGGATTTACAGAAGGTGTATAGCTGAATCTGAGGTGCCGGAAATCCTATTTCATTGCCATGGATCTGAGTATGCTGGGCACTTTGCTACATTCAAGACGGTCTCTAAGGTTCTGCAAGCCGGTTTCTGGTGGCCTACGATGTTTAAGGATTCGTATGCCTAAAGACCTAGAATTCCAAAATTTCTTTGCAATTCTATGAATTTTAAACAAGCATTAAAGTTCAAAGATTCAATTGTGTCACAAAGATCCTTAAACCAAATTTCTTTGCCGAATAGGGCTTTGATCACCAAAACTAGATCAGCAATCAATCAAACTTTCGTGCCAATCAAACAACCATTAAAATCAGATTCATAGGCTTGTCAAGCTAGAACCATCAAGCTAATCCAAGTCTAGATGAAGAAGCTCTATGAAATCTCATTCCCTAACAATTAATTCGAATGCCTAACTAATTATCAACTACCTTTTGAATGCAACCCTTAAACCTAACAGAATTCTACTCAGACACTGGTGAATGCAGCTAAACATCATGAATAGATATAATTATCATAAAATAATGACAATAGAGAAGATACAAAGGAGTTTCAAGAATTCTTCTCCAAAAACTCAATGTGCCAGAAAACTCTATTCTCCAAAATCACAAGGTATCTTTTTGAGAGCTTCGCCAGAAACCTAAATTAAATAGCTAATCAAAACGTTTGAAGTTAAATCTAAAAAATAAGGAAAACTTCTATAAGTCTTGGGTTGTTTGCTTTCTGGTCACTGGCATCGAACCGAGTGCTGTAAAGTCGTATCGAGTCGATGCCAGTTCTTTGGTCGTGTTTCTCCCAAACGAAATGGTGCGTCGATGCTCACTCAGGTCGATCGATGCTGAGCTGTTCAGCCGAACGACTTAACTCCAGAGTTGCTTCAAAAGGCTTCCAAATCCTCTAATTAGCTCCATATGCCGCCTCTATAAGCTTTGAAAAGAACCCTGAAAGACTCTAAAACTAAAGAAAAGAACTCAACAAAAAGGACTTATATCATGTTATAAAAAGTGAAGTGTAAAAACCATGATATATCAACGCCCCCAGACTTAGTCTTTGCATTGCCCTAAGACAAACAGAAAACCCAAACAGAGAAAGAGGTTTTGAAAACATGGAGAGCTCACCGTTTTTGAGATCGTAGTAATAACCCTCTTTCCAACCTCCCGTTTCACCTAAACAGTTTCAGATCGCGTACCACCAATGTACTTCTCCTTATAGGGCCATTGCAGTTTCCCATTATCCACTCATTTATACTCACAGCATCGAATCGTACTAAATCCTTCATTGCTCGTTTATCAACTGATTATGACAGCCCACACCTTGAGGTAATATGTAGCGACATATTTACTCAAAGCTTAAGTAACTCAGTTGATATTCAAGAACCTTCAGATTCTTCCTCATTCGATATCATGCATTAAGGCAACCAACCAGTGATTTATACTTGGTATGATTCCTCTCAACCCAGACTTATACTTTTTTATGTTTCTGAATTTAAGATTAATCTTTTGCATGCCACATAATCAAGGTTCGAGACGCTGATAGTGTTGATGGTGATGGCCACTAAATCGCCGTTCTCCGCCTTGTCAAAGTGTCAAAAGTACTTAGGCGCAATAATGGACGCAATAGGTCTCAGGAAATGTTCCTACCCCTCGGTTTCAGATTTTGCCTTCAATCTGACTTTGTGATCATCCTTTATCCAAGTAGACTTAATGGGATCACAGGAAATATTCCTAGGCCCTGTACTCGCGGAAATCATCTCATCTTTTATGCATTTATGTGACATCATTATGTGTGACGGGGAGAGGTTCACCATATTTATCAAACGGAGATGGGTTCCTTTGCCAGATATGAATGATGAATCAAGTTTCATGTGAATACTCAACCTCAGGATGTGAAGTGCAAAAATTGGCTCAGATTTTAGAAGAAATTTGGCTGAGACATGGTGTTTCCTGGTCAACTGTGTTAGCCATTTGATTCCTCGATATCGAATCATTAGAACTGGTTTCTGTGACAATGGTTACTCAAAAAACCAAAGTCAGGACACAAAATCAAGCAGAAGGTCATAATCTCCAACAAGATTTGACTCAATAAAACAAAAAAAAAATTGACTCAAAAAGACTCAAAATGACTGACTCTAAGAAAAACAAACACAATGTCAGTAATCACCCCCCAGACTTTAAACAACACTGTCCCAGTGTTAATCTAGCTAGAGGAGGCAAAAGAAAAGCACCCAGGGAACAAAATGGCTTTTAAAAAAAAGTTCAAAGCGTACCGTGTTGAAATGAACGTGGTATCGATCGATAGCTAAAAACCTGTACATCGATCGATAACTGATGGAGTATCGACATGCTAGTCAAAGTGATCGATTCGATACTGAGGTCCTTTGTTGCCGATTCTGAAACTCGGAAACGTGTCCTACTAGAGTCAAAGTAGTTGAAGTGAACTATCAGATCAGAGAGCACGAGTTAGAAGCAACATAATCAATAGATAGCCATAAAGTAATCAAATAAAGTACTAACAATGAGATTAGACAAAGTTCAGAAAAAAACAGCAAAACAAAATAAAAAGAAGAGAAAGGGAAATGTGGAGACCCAGGAACAAAACCTAAGTCTGATATCTCTCATGGCATCAAGTCGGATCTAAAAACAGCGTAGCGCGTAAGACCAGGAGTGGATGTCGTGTCAGTGACGACATGCAGCTACGATCTGGGCAGCGAGAAACAGCGGTACCAGATGCTCTGAAGACTCTCCACGACGTACCTCTGAAAGGTAGGCTTCTCCAATGTGGTAGCTCTGTGATGGGACAGACATTTAAGTCTGGCTGCGCTACGTGAACGGCGAGGCTGACTCCCAGCAGAGTCATGCGCGTTGGTGTCTCATCTGCGAGCGCAGGACGGATGGAAAAGCGTCCGTGATGCTCGGCGGACCACGAGCGAGATATGGCACATTACGAAAGCAGGTCGGAGTATGGATCGTGACGGGATGCAGACCGAGAAGGCAGTGAGTGCCTAATTGGAGTGATGGAGCGCGGTTGGGGAGCTGCACAAGAGCTCTCGCATCTGTTCGTGGCAGGCACCAGCGCGAGTGGCCGTCATCAACCAAGCGCATTGATACTGCCAACATGTGCTGCCTCATCCAGAGCGAGCGATAGTGCCGATCGAGCAGGCTGATGTGAAATAGCCAAACTTGCTGCGAAGATAGGATGTTAGCAACAGGAGAGCTGGCCGGACAGGGGACTCAGTCTTCCGTGCCTGTAGGCGTAGTTCGACCATCGAGAAGGCGTTGCGTCTTCAGAGAGACCAGATGCGTGCGCAAAGATACGCCAAATGTGACCGCGCAGGTCTAACTCGGGCCACTCAAACCTAATCCTCCAGGTATTATGTCACCACATTGCCTTGTTACAACTAATATCAGCTCCCTAGAGTTGAGCTGCTCAGAATGCGAGGCAAACTGCAACGGACATCAGTAGGTCCGGATATCATCTGGGTTAGAGCTCTTTGGAGTTGCTAGGCGCCAGACCGGTGTCGCCAAAAAGTTCTGGAGATGCCTGAAACTGGAGGGAGAGCTATCTGCTAAGGATATAGGTCCGAACCCGGTAGATAAGCGCAACAAGCATCCAGGAATAGCAGGCCTGTAGTGAAACCCTCCTGATTGCAAAGGAAAGTCAACGTCTTGCCCTCTAGGATCCGAAGAGCCCAAGATCTTCAGTCGAGAACAACCAAACTGCGTGGACCTTGTCCTTGAATACACTCTCAGACTGTTAGCGTAGAATCTCTAACCACGAGGTCTGGGGTAAACGATCTTACTGCCGACGTGAGTAAAGGAGGCCCTAATCCAATCTTGGTCGAGCATTGGCAGAAAGCGTATCAACGTTCGATGCCTATGACGACGCCTCATGGGTGAGGTATGACCGACGGCGACGAACGGCAGAAGGCAGGATGACGACACGTAAGCCACTCGTCTGTACGAACAGGCAGCTCATAGTCGTCCCACTCCTCAGCGTATGCCTGTAAATGCAAGCCTACACTCTCAGTCTTCACTCCTTGGGCAAAATCCTGCCCAATCATCGTCGGCATGGAACCGATCCTCCTTCCCCTCCAATCTTTAGGCCATGGAGAGCCTAATGCAACAGGTACAGGCGTGCAAGGCAGCGATAATGTGCGAGCGTCGCAGCGCAGGGCCTACAGAATACATTACTGATGTGAGCGTCACACTGAACGTCTGACGACCAGTGTCTTCTGCTGAAACCCGCACCTTCCTCATAAGACTCTGCTCAGCGATCGCCCGGTCAGAATGGCCGCTGATGATCCCTCTGCCGCAGTGCCAATGGAGAGTCATAGAATGCCCTCACTCTCATCTTGGACGATCAAAAAAGTCTGCCACCCGCTGGAGGTGGAACCGCGAAGCTCATTCCTGTCGTGTCCTCTTGCGGGAGCCATCTGAGAAAAATTCACAAACGAATAACAGAAGTCTAGAATCGGCATCGCTACGTCAAGTGAGGCAGCCATTCGATCGAATACCAAGCGGTATCGATCCCGCATGCCTCGAAGATTACAGGCATAAGAGTCCCGACAGATGCGCATCACAAAATCCTATTCTGTTACACGGCTGGGCTAATTCGACTCCGATACAAGGGCATCCGATCGATGCGTTCGAAACAAAAATCGCGGGTTCATCACATATAGCACCCAGTTTACGTCCAATCTATCATTCCTAAATTCGAATCCCTATGAAATCTACTCTCTTCACCTGTTTATATATTCCATTTCCATCCTTCAACTATGGCAATTTCATTCTCACCCTATAGCTTTGAATTCGACAAGACAACAGAAACCAACAGCTTCGAAGCCAAAGAAACCCCAAATCGAATTCTCAAACACATCTAAAAGGATGTAAATTTCGAGTACAATACATGGTATAGATTTCTACAGATATGATATACATAGGCAATGACAACTCATCTCATAAATCTGAGTGAATAGGATTTTTGAAATCGAATGAAAGACGATAGATAGAAAACTGAAAAATTAGTAGACCTAGAGCGTGCGAGCAGGATACAGCGCTGCGATATATTATTTGGCGTTCATCGATAAAAGAGATTGAGAGATTTTAGCAAAAGACCTGGAGGTTGTTATTAGAAAAAACTTACATTGGTGCTGAGTTATACTGATCCCTATGTACGTGTAGATCTCGGATGGATCTCTGCAATCGATGCTCGAGCGTTCAATATACACAACTCCCTTATTATTGCCTCCAATGGTATCGATCGATGATCTCCCATAGTGGTATATCTATCTCTCTCTCGATATCCAAGCGGTATCACTCTCCCTCCTCTT
>SMJT01000021.1:1563438-1625101 GCA_004349715.1 Crucihimalaya himalaica | reverse complement strand
TGATATGATCATGGCTGAGGAAGGAGCTAAAGAAACTATGGACAAGGAAGGACAACTAGAACCAGAACTTGAAGGAAACAAAGATGGAGCAAAGGAACCGAATGAAGCTGAGAAGACTAAGGAAGAAGGAGAAGATGCCTTGCACATTCCCCTCGGTCCAATCACTCGATCCAAGTCACTCAAGTTTAAGGACGCTTTCAGCAAACTCCTACACACCATTCCGGGCCAACTTGAGTATGCTTATCCAACTACTCTGGTTGTGATTCAAGCTACTTAAGTCTTCGTCAAGAGAGGTGTTATGGTTTGCACTCTTTTTCGCTCCTCTTAGTTTTGTCCCAATGGGTTTTCTAAGAGAGGTTTTTAATGAGGCAAGCCCATAACACTCCATCCTAGCCTCTTGATGAATCCAGCCCACTTCTTATTATTCTACCATTTCGAAAACAAGGAAGGAGAAGCAAGTCAAGGGTTATTTCGAATTTTGTCTTTATCATTTATGTTTTTGTTATTTCCCATGCATGTTCAAACTCTATATGTATTCTCCCTTGTTCTTTCTTTCATTTTATCAAACTTCTTATTTTTAAAATCCTTTCTAAGTGTTTGATCATATGGTTTGATTTAAGTGTATTCGGATTCAACATCCTTGCATTTTCAAACCTCTGAAAGTCTAAGAGTCATTCCGCAACTCTTAGAAGTTTCTATCAATTCACGGATCCGTTCATTTCACCTTTTCACTCGTTCGATCACGTTAATTTCCATCACTGATCCATCCACTCGTGTTCGTTTTCATCAATCATACGTTCGTTCAATCACTTGTCCGTTCGTTCGCCCATTTTGACCGTTCGTTGTCCGTGAATCAAGTGCAACCCATGAAGTAGCATCAAGGGACGTTGATCCTCCTCCTAGGATCATATCAGAATGCCTGAAGAAGATTGAAGGTTTATGTTCAACTTTGCTATGGAGTGGAGATATCACGAAGAAGCCAACGGTAAAAGTTGCATGGGAAACTATGTGCTTACCAAAGGAGGAAGGTGGATTGGGGCTGCGAAATTTTCACTTATGGAACAAAACCCTCTGCCTAAAGTTGTTCTGGTTGATATTTTCCAGTAACATCACACTATGGACTAAGTGAATGCATCAACACAGAGTTAAGAACATGTCCTTTTGGAACTTTGATGAAAAACAGGTTTCTTCCTGGACTTGGAGATCTCTCCTTGCGTTGAGACCACTGGCTTCTCAATTCATCAGAGCAAAGGTGGGGAATGGTGAGAGATTCAGCTTCTAGTTTGACTATTGGCTAAGCTCAGGCCCCTTGTTTCATTGGTTTGGTGCTTCAGGTCCAAGACAGATTGGTATTGCTCTAGATGCTCCCATTGTTGTAGCTATTTCAGGAAGGGGATGGAAATTAAGATCGGCCAGATCACATGAAGCGGAAAACCTTCACCTGGAACTAGCTTCTATCCCTCTACCCAATCAAGAGGCCGGCAAAGATACTTTCTCCTGGTTCATTGATGGGGTTGATCACTCACAGTTTTCTACCAACCTCACTTGGAAAGCTCTCAGACCGAGGACTAATACTCAACAGTGGACTTAAACTATTTGGTTCAAAGGAGCTATCCCACGACACGCTTTTCACATGTGGGTTACTCATCTTGACAGGTTGCCTACAAAAGCAAGGATTACACGTTGGGCATACAGGTTCAAACGCAATGCTGTTTATGCGAGAGACTAAATGAGGACATGGACCACCTTTTTCTTAGATGTGAGGTTAGTGAGGAGCTCTGGCATCTATCTTTGCAAAGGTTAGGTTACGCTCCCTTCCTCTTCCATACTTGGACTGCTCTCTCCACTTGGTTAAGCCTAAGGAACATGACATGTTCAAGATCTCTCCGACGTTTAGTAACTCAATCCGTCATCTACGCTATTTGGAGAGAAAGGAACAGTCGATTGCACTCTAGCTCTTCCTCCACCCCCAACAGATTTTCAAAAGGATTGATAGGAAAGTTCGTGAGACGATTCTAGCAAGGAATAAAAATAAGATCATCGGTGGCCTAATACAAGATTGCCTTACCCATGAGTAGTTTCCTCCCACTCAACTCAGATGCTGCATTTTGCTCTTTCTTGTTTTTAATTTTTTTGGCAAGAAATGGCTAGAACTCTAACATTTTGTAAATGTAAAGCGTATCATTTTTAAATAAAAATTCAAATAACTTATAAAAAAAAAAACAAGTCTGCAAAGACTTTTCATTAGTATTCGCTTGTTATATTTTTAGACCTCTATACTAAAGTATTTATAATAACTAAGGATGTTTAATACTGTATTATTTTTGGTTATTTTTAGAGTTTGTAAATTTTTTCTTAATTCGTAATAACATATAGGTAACAAATCCAATAAACCTAGTCAAAACTCTGATTAGAAAAAATAATAATCCTTACACTTAAAAAACTCTTGACCTTTTTTTTTTACATTCCACTGAATGCTTTCTTTCTAATATCATAGCCTATTTGCAACGTGTAACATTGGCTTCAAACCAGTTAACCGGAGGTGTACCGGCAGAGTTAGAGAAGCTGAAAAACTAAAAAATGGATAACTTAAGATACAACAATCTCTCTGGCGTAATTCCTTACCAATTCTATAACAACCCTGTACCACTCAATTAGTGATGGAGGATTGCCCAAGGAGGCGTACACCAAGAATAACTCAACCGGGTTCTACCACGTAGCCAGTATCCTAGTCAATCACTCTTAGTATTGCTTCCTCTCTCACACGATATTAGGCTTTTCAACCCTTTACCATATGAGAGATTTGTGTCGGCACAGACCAAACCGATATATCACTGGCGCTCACCCATCTTTATCAAAAATCCATTTTTCCATACACTGTATACTTATAACACAAAGCATACAAGAAATACATATACTTAGTGGCGCCCATTTCAAATCATACATAATACACATTATCCCCATTTCACTTCTACCCTACCAATCTACACCAGGTGTCATAATGTCCCAACTCCCATCTAAGCTCCTAGGGTTTCCTGCAACAAAATGGTGGAATTATAAGTAACTTTGTGCTATGTTACTTAGTGGAACAGACCCTACATAAGACATCATTAGTCTACCCCGATTCCCACCCCATCTATTCTACTCATGCAACAATCAATGCTAACTACTCAAGCAATCAATCTACTAAGAGTATGCCTCTGTCACATCTCTTCTAGTCTACTTTATACTAATGGCGCATTAAACTGCTGTCATGCTAAGTGAGAAGTCTATTACTTCACTCACTAGCTTTATGGTAATTCTGAAATGCCTCAGCTACATGCCTTGGACCATTTCTTCCGAACTCTCTAAGACATGCCTCCATGCATTTCTTTTTACTTCGGCTACTTGCCTCAGTAAATTGCTTTGGCCTTTCTGCCTTAGCATTACCTCGGGACATGCCACCCTGCATTCCCTCTTAGCTCTCGAAACATGCCTCTTCGCATTTCCTTAGCCTCGGAACATACCTCCACGAATTTCTGGATTGTCTCTGACCTCTTTACCTCGGCTTGCACTTTCCGTGCTATGCTATGGGTCCAGCACTTCAAAGACACAAAGTCTTCATGAATGCTATATTGTTTAATGACAGTCTACCATTTTTCAGGTCAGTTAAGTGGCCCACTTAACCCTCCGACCAACGGTACGTTCCTAAGAGAACCATCATGAGGCACCTTCCAACTGCTTCTCTCTCTTACAGTTTGGCTGATCACACACAACCAGTCATTTCTTACCACTCGGTTTCACTACCGATGGTCCAACACACTTAACCAAACCGTTTCTTTCGGTTGGTACACCATTGTGATCGCAACGTCTCCTCACGATCGATACACGCTATCATTAAGTTCAACACTAAGAACTACCACTACACTAATTCTATCAACATAGAATTTAAACACACAATAATCATGTTGTACTCTAAGAACTACCACAATTCTAATTCTATCAACATAGAATTTAAACACACAATAAGCAAGCAATCACACATGCAAGGGGAAAACGGCCAAATTCAACCCAAAAAATTTGCCGATAGCTTTTCCATACCTCAACTATGCTACCATGCATTTTCATTGGCAAATTGCTGAAGTACTCCGATCTGTATACTCCTAAATCTACCATGCTCCAAATTAATCTGAAATACTCCATACTCTTAATGAAAACGTGTTAACCCCATATTGCCCTTTTTTTTTTTTTTAGAGAGAAGTTTTTTCTAGGACAGTAGCTAGCTCTGATACCAAATTCTAAATAATGAATACCACAATATTTTTTCACGATAATGATCTTTCTATATTTAAAATATTTTGTTGTATACTTTTAATAGTTAATTTTTGAGAGGTTTTTGAATCTATAGGTTTAGATATAGTCTCTTCAAGTTCTTCTTCGTTTTTTAATAAACTTATGCTTTTTCTGATGGTGATTACTGTTAATGGCTGTGATTCTTCCTCGGCATCGTATCGACATTACTTCGACATTCTCTCGGCAAACCTTTCGGCCATCAGCTTCATTATTCCGAACACCGGATTCATTATTCCGGTCACCGGACTTACTGTTCCGGCAACATCCTCATTGTTCCGGTCAGGGATCGTCCGTGTACATCCACTGTTCACGACCCGATCCCACGTCTGCGTCCGGACACGGCCACCAACATGTCTCCTTGGTCTCATCCACACTCATCCGCAAGTATCATGACTCTGCCCTTATTCTACACTTGTCTCGAGTTACTATTTCCCCTTTGACTGTTTTCCTCAACTTCGAACCGAACGATGATTAGTGAACCTCCACTGACTTCACCAAACATTTGTCGTTCCTTTTGACATTTTTCTTGACAGATGTCTCTTATTCTTCTTTTAATGAGTTCCATCGATATACTTCCCTTTTTCATTGAGTTTTGTCCACATGTCTTCGATGACCCACTTATGTCCACGTGCCGCTACCACGCCTATTCCTATTTTTGATAGGGGTATTACAAACTAGGTGGCTTATCCTCTCTCAACCACCTTGATCTCGTCTACAACAATCTCTCTGGATCGTACGTACTTCTTTAGGAGACTTGAAGAAAGCTTGAGTACATGTTTCTCTACCAAAACAAGATCTCCGGTCATATCCCACCATCCATTTTCTCCCTCAAAAACCTCATCTCTCTCGACTTAACTGATAATTCGTTCTCCGGAGAGATCCCTGAGCTCGTAGCTCAAATGCAAAGCTTGGAGATTCTCCATCTCTTCTCTGATAATATAACCAGAACAATACCAGAAGAGTAACTTCTTTGCCAAATCTAAAAGTTCTTCAGCTTTGGTCTAACAAATTTTTGGGCAGAACTCCGGCGAATCTTGGGAACCATTGCAACCTCGCTTTCTTATCTTTCTACCAACAGTCTCGCTGGAAAAATCTTTGACACCCTTTCTGACTCTAACCATCTCACCAAGCTCATCCTCTTCTCTTACTCTCTGGACAGCCAAATCCCATCGAGTTTGGGCTCGTGCGAGAGTTTAGAACGCGTGAGGCTTCAAAATAATGGCTTCTCGGGTGAGTTACCTCGAGGTTTCACCATGTTGCAACTCGTTAATTTTTTTGACTTATCAAACAACAACCTTCAAGGTAATATCTGCAGATGGGATATGCCACAACTTGAGATGTTAAACCTCAGCAGGAATAACATTTTTGGTGAATTACCGGATCTTTCTAGAAGCAAAAGACTCAAGAAACTCAATTTATCAAGGAATAAAATCTCTAGAATGGTTCCGCTACGACTCATGAAGTTCCCTTAAATTATGGATATGGATTTAAGTGAGAACAAAATCATTGGAGTGATCCCTAGCAAGTTGTCTTCTTGCAAGAATCTAATTAATCTTGACTTGAGCCACAACAATCTTACCAAAGAGATCCTTTCGAGTTTCTCAGAATTCCCTATTCTCAGCGATCTTGATTTATCTTGCAACCGATTATCCAACAAGATTCCAAAGAATATAGGGAACAAGTGAGGATTATTAACTTACGGGGATGAAAAAAGCTTCACTGCAGCAACAATGTCGACACATTTGAAGAAGGAATAAAAAACTTTGAAGCATAACACTGTAGATTGTGCCAATGAGTGAAATGTTTGCTCAATCTTTGTAGGTCACTTCAAAATTTAAAACTCCTTAAGATTTCATTGTTTTGAACAAAAGAAAGAAGCCAAAAGAAAATTAAAGATAGGAAAAACTTTGCTAGTTTTCACGTACGACAGTGACGAAAGAGAGATAGGTGTAGAGAGAGAGAGGAATTGAAACATACATGAAACACTTCGGCGAGAGTTCCGACGAGAAATGCAGCGAGGAGATCTGGCGAAGAAGACAATGAAGAGATTTGGCTCGAGTGATAACCCTAGAGATCTAGTTTCTCTTCTTATGTCGGAGTGGCTCAAGTGACATTAGAAAAATATAAGGTTTGGGTGTAATTCTTAAAAATTTTAGACTTTTTACATTCTTGGCTGAACCTATCGCAGCCGAACGCACCATTCACAATTAACTAGATTCATAAAACTCATATGAATGGTTCATCTATATGCTATGTTAAAATGCACTAAATGAATATCATTTGTCATATGCATCCAGATGCACCATCTGGATAAACAAACGAACAACATGAGTAGCATAGTGTATCAAGAAATTTTTCATGAATACTCCTATTTCCTGGAAATGCTACAATAACATTTTCTAATTCAAATATGTTCTAAGTCATGGAAGAAATGAAACATATATAATTTAAATTTCTACCAAAGAGGATGTCTAACATGTTAGGGGAAATCTCCATTTTCCATTTGCGAACTGATGATAAGTTTCGCAGCACGGTGAAGAGCTATTGGATCTCTCTAAGTCTGATTTTTATAAATTAAATCGAAGAAATTTTGTTGTATTTATGAAAAGAAATGAATGCAAAAAATTTAATATTTGCACCTGTCCAGCGTTAATCAACCTCATTATTGCCCAAGCGATTTGCACCAGGTTAGAACTTTTCCCTTCGGAAGGTATATATGTTCTGTACCACACATCATGTTTGCAACGACTTGGTTTTGGAATTAAACCACGAGACCCAGACTGAGCCAGTTAGCGAAACAATCTGGAACGAAACCCTATTTCTCTCGCATGTGTATATAAGGACACAAATCATAAAGCGCGATGTAGAAACCCTAAGCCGCCGAGAACGGTAAGCCTCGCCTCCATACTCGAGTTATCTCTTTTGGATATTGACTCAACATGAACCCTTACTCGACCTTGTTTGTGGACCACCGCAGCACAACCCAAGCCACCGAAAATCCTTCTCGTGCCCAGCATGTGCTGCGGCGCAAACAGTCTTCGCTGGAGAGGTAACCCGTGAGCCCAATCTATTCTACTTCTCTGTTTGTTCTGGGTTTGTTTTGGACTATAGATCCAACCTAATCTGTCAGAGGGATTATTCTAGAACCGTCTCACCAAGTCACCAAGCCGCCGTCTCCACCATTCGAACCGATTAGCAGATCCGTTAAGAGCCATCGTCGAGAAAGGTAAACGGCCATGTTCACCTCTCGATGATGAAGCTGCTTTTGTTTTAATTATTAAACCAAACCTAAACCGATTAACCAATAGATGCTCGTGTAATTGATTCCTTTAACCAAAGTTAATCGTCGAGAGTTGATTTGTGGTATGCTGTGAACGTGAAGAAGAAAATGGGTTTGGTTAATTGAATTACGTCTTTCTTGTATAATATTAAATTACGAGTTTTGGTTTGGTTTAGTTATTTAACCGGTTTTAGTTATTCTAATTAAAGAAGCAGCAAAGTTTATTTCAATTGGGATTTAGGTTTTTGGTTAGGTTTATTAGATTAAATTATGATTATTATTATAAATTAATCTTTTACCGTTTAACCTAAACCGATGTAGATTGAGATTTAAGTTTGAACCAAATCCCCTTTTTGCTAGTCTACTCGTGAATTCAACTGAATTGCTAAGGTGAAGACTAGTTTGTGCTTTTTCGTATACGAATATTATTATTTAGTTTAAGGTTAAGCCAAATATATTGTTTGTTGAGTGTATATTTATAAAATATTATTTATTTATATATATATATATATATACATATATAATATTATTTATCTAAAGTATAAAGAAAAAGAACTAGTATTTTAGGAAAATAAATTAAAATTAATATTTTAATGTGTGTTGCGTGGTTATGTGAAATGCATGTTATTGTGTAGTAAAATAATTGTTGTGTGAGAAATACGGATGAGCCGTAGAGGTATCTACAAGGAGAAATATTTGTAGTTGTGTGATGGCCTATGGACGCGGATTGTAGGTAGGTGAATATGGTTGATGAGCCGACGTGTGAAAGATGCAGGAAGATAACATTGATATAACAAATTGGCCAATGCCCAAGGATGCTTCTTAGGTTCATAGTTTTCTTGGACTGGCTGGTTCTAACTGGAACTTTGTAAAAGTGTTTGCTAGTATGGCTAAATATATAACCCGACTCATCAGAATGGACGTGTAGTTCGAGTGGGCGAAGGTGTGTGAGAATAGCTTCGAAAAAGGTTGAAGGGCTTTTGATTGAAAAATCAGTGTTAGAACTACCTAAGTGAGGTTTCGAGTTGGTGCCACAAAATTCAAAGACGAGATCTTGTAGCAAGCACACTAGTCAAGTTTTTCTTATGTATGGAGAACACATAAGAGGACTACTTCGAAGAAAATGGCAGAAAGAGTAATGTGGAAGGACACCACACTATAATTTACAGAATCAAATTTTAAGAGAATATTTATGTATTATAGATGATTACAACAAGTGGTAGTCATGTTAATAGAGAATGAACTATGTATAATTTCCATTGCCTTCGGTGAAGTTATCTTTACTCGAATGGAAAAGAGTAGCCACAAAGAAATTTTCTGGTAAGGATGAGACTTGGATAATTGTAGACCGGTCTAACAGTACTAGTCAAATCAACTCCCACTAAAGGACTAACATTCTTCGCGTTGGAAAAAGGGAATAATATGTATGAGTAATGGCAAGTGGCCCATTAACCGTTTTTTTCCAATAGATACATATTATTAGGTAAGTTCAAGACCTAGTAATTAACTTTAAGGGCTCAAAAGTAAAAACAAGAGAAAGATATGGGTATAATTCAACTTCGAGCTAGCCATAAAGGCATAAAATCCTTGAATTGTTTGGGAGTTCTACCAGACAAGAGCGCGTCACGGATGAGGGGGTCTATTTTCCTGAAAATCATTATTTATGTGGTTGTAATCCAACTGCATGTGTATATATTAGGAACTACTAGATTCTGATGTAAGTAGTTGAAAAAAACGTCCATAACAAAGAAAATTAGACTTCATAGAAATATATATAAATGAATATCTTGAAGTATTATGAGATGTAAAAAATAAAATGTTGGGTAGTGATATTGAGAAAAAGAAGTTAAGACATTACAAGAAAATACCCGATTTCCTACGGCCAATATCGTAGGAAAATGGAAGGAATTTTGTAGGTTTTTTCCTACGGAAAAAGGTTGGTATAAAATATCGGAGGAAGTTGTCGTAGGAAACTATAAGGAAATTATTGGCCGATTTCCTACGATTTTCTTACTAATATACTAATAATAAAATTAATTAATTGTTTTTAATAATTATATTACTTTAAAAATTGAATTAAAAATTAAAATAGCCATTAATTATTAACCTGACTATATATATAAAGCAAATTATTTTACACAAAAAATAAATTAAATGTCTAAAAATAATTTGAACACATTCCATTAACACATCTCTCCACAACACAAAGTCTTTGTGACCTCTTAGTCTTGTTGAATCCAACATCTTCGTTCTATACATCAAATTCTTTGTGACATCGAGTCTTGTTTGCTTATGGCATATTGTAAACCTTTTATCTGAAAACGTAGATCGTGCAGCCAAAACAAATTTATGAGCTTGAAACTTCTCACTAGCAATGTCAAATTTGACATCCGAGTCTTCTAAAGTATCCAGCCACTTTCCAAAATGTGTTCCAAGTTCTGAATTTGGGACATGTATAGAATGTAATTGTGGACAATGTATTTCTGAAACAAAAACTCCAACTGTACAATTGATTTTCAAACAATCGTCTTTAAGGTGACTAAATGTCTCAAGCAAGGAACGTCTGAAGAACCGCTTGTATCCCCTATTCAAAATCCAAAGAAAAGAAACAAGAATTAGAGGGGTGTGAGGTAGCAGAATTCCAAATATATCACCAAAAGTAGTGTTTAAATAATAAATCAGCCATTGAAGATACTGAAAATACTTTAAAGCTTCTGCAACCACATTAAAAAGGAAATTTCCATTCAACCACCTTAACAAGGTTATCTTAACAACACTATGACAGTTCAGATTGCTTACACACATTAGAAACTATAGATTTTCCAGTCAACTCTCATTGCATCACGAACATAGAACTACACATACCCTCTTCTTGTCCCTAATAATTTACCCATATTCATGATTAGAAATGGAGCAGGAAACCAACATTGTACATGAGCAAGTAGAAATGACAAAGTAACATTCAAAAAACAATTCAAAACAACAATCCAACAAAAATGATAAAAGAACTATCAAACAATCCATGCTTAAAACACAGGGAAAAGTAAATGAAGACAAGTCATCATACAAACATAACCTAACAAAATGAGACTAAGATTAAATTTCCACTCAAAACCCATCAACATAAAACCAAATTCCATGGCGATTTGCATAAGATAAACGAAAATTAAGAGCAAGAATCAACCATATACTTCCACTATATTCAAGTGTATAAGGACCACCATCAAGTGAATGATCGAAATGGATATTGACCTTATGCTTCCCTTTTATTTTTACCATTTGGGTAGAAAAAGATATTTCAGTGATACCCCCCCCCCCCCTCCAAACAGAAAAGTTATCACTTGCTATGTGTTTTCCTACTCCAATCCCTTTGGCTAAATTGTAACCTTGAATCACGAATTGGTATGATTGAGATAAAAAAATTCAAAGATTCAAATGATTCGAAGTTAGATCTGGGAGAATACAATGGTGGAGCAAGATAACGGTGGTTGATAAACCTGCAAATGAGAAGGATTCAAGGGAAATCAGGTTAGATCCAAAGTAACAAAGAGCAATAGAGAGAGGGACCTAGCGAGGAGGTTGGGTTTTGTCTTCTCGGAGAAGATGAAAAACAAATGGGAGGTAGGTGTAACGCCCCAATTGCCACCTTTGAAATGGGCCCACGTCCATTCTCGGCCTATTGGGCTCACCCTCGACTGACGGCCGGTCTCGACTGACGGCCGGTCTACTACATCTGGAGGCTTTAAAGACTTGATCTATCGATCCTACAAATCACCACGTGATCTTTCTCCGTGTTTTGTCCTCACTCGCACGGTCCCGATAATCACTTCCCGGAAGGTCACCCAGGTGCACATCGTTACCCCCGATAGTGTGAGCCATCCTGACTCCACACTCATCTGGGTTCGGCTCTGATACCACTTGTAACGCTCCGACCGCCACCTTTCAGATGGGGCCAAGTCCGCTCTTGGCCCATTGGGCCCACCCTCGTCCGACGGCTGGTCCGCTACGTTTGGGAGGCTTTAAAGACTTGATTTACAGACCCTACAAATCACCACATGATCTTTCCCCGTGTTTTGTCCTCACTAGCACGGTCCCGACAATCACTTCCAGGAAGATCACCCATCTTGAACTTGCTCCAGCTTAAGCATGCTTAACTCTAGAGTTTTCTCGGGATGTTTGACCGAAAATATAAGTGCACGTTGGTGACATAGGTGGCCAAATCAATTCTTTTGAACCTCTCCGCATGCACCACCATATTCCTGAAACTAGGATGTTACAGTAGGCCTGAGATTATTATCCGTTATCCGCGGATATCCGGATCCGGATCCGGGATTCGATCCAAAAAATCGGATATCCGGTCATGACGGATACGAAACTGGATAGTGAATTTTTGGATCCGGATACGGATAATAGAAAATTTTGATCCAGATAACAAATATTTGGCTTTTTTTTTTTGTTGCAAATATAATTATATTACTTTTTAGAAATCGACTTGGACTTCTTAAGAGCTAAAGAAAATTAAGACTACAAACTAAAAACAAGCTTTAAACATCAAGTAACTTACACATCAAAACTAAAAACGACTTAAGCAATAAACTTTACCAAAATGAGAAATAAAACCATACAAATGCTAGAAATCATGAGATAAACAAGAATTCATAAAGGAAAAATGATTTGTAACATTAATACTTAAAGATCCATAACATAACATAAGAGTGTTTTTGTTTTTCTTCTTAAGAACAAGAGAGAGAGAGAGAGAGAGAGTGTATAGATAGATCCCCCCTCTTTTTCCATCCACTAAACAAATCCCCTAAAAAAGGGGTTAAAGTTGTGTGAGAGATTAATGGGTAAAAAGTCAACAAGTGGTGTGTAGGGGTCGTATCGATCAGGCTTGATCTAATTCATTGATCGAAACGGGGGTATCGATCAGAGTTGATCGATACGCTTGGTCGATATACGCCTCTGTTCGTCCGTCGTTCTTGCTCTGTTCTGTATCGATCGCATTTGGTCGAGACAAGTGATCGATATTCCTTCTGGATTAAGTTGTATTTTCTGTCTGCTCGATATCGATCACATTTGATCGATACGAGTGATCGATATTCCTTCTTGATTAAGTTGTATCTTCCGTCTGCTCGATATCGATCACATTTGATCGATACGAGTGATCGATATTCCTTCTGGTAATGAACGCCTTCTCTGTCTCATTTGTATCGGTTGGAACATGTTGAAATGGATGATCGATATGATGATATCGATCACTTATGATCGAAATGTCTGATCGATACACGCTCTGCTTCATCTCTTTGGCTCCTTCTTGCTTTTAATCTTCATCTAACTCTCCAATCTTCAAGCATCAACTCCAAAAACGTACAAAAGAGATATGCATATGCAAATGCACCTAAAAAATGTCCTAAATGATGCTCAAAGACACACTAAATGCAACTTAAATGAAGTATATACATGATGAAATGCATGTATATCAATAACTTTATAGTTAAGCAAGGTTAAACTGAAATAATTTCAGGTAAATGATCAAACCTAAAGTATTTTATAGAATCATGTGAGTGAAGACAAATAAGGAATAAAGATATATTGCTAATTTTTTGAGCGAGTAATTAAATCTAATAACAATGCGTTCAAAGCATTAAATCGAGAATAAGAGCCAAAACGAGATGAGTGGGGATATATGTGTGCTCACACCGTCGGGGGTGATTATTTTGGTATATATAAGTTGACTTTTAAATAATTCATGTATTTCACGTTGACAAAGCCAAATGAGGCATGACGTTAACATTGACTTAACCCCGTTAGATTGATCTGTCAGTTGACTTGACGTCGTGCCTTATTTGGCTTTGGCAACTTAAACTACATGATTTAAACGAAAGTCAACTAAAAGTTAATGTTTTATTTAGTTTATATATATATATATATATATATTTAGCTTATATATATATATATAGTTTTAATATAATATTTAGTTTATATATATATTTAGCTTATATATATATAGTTTTAATATCATATTTAGTTTTTATATATATTTAGCTTATATATATATATATATATATATATATATATATATTTGGGCAAATCGCGAGTTCATGTCTCAAATTTGTGTTTAAAAAAGTGCATTATATATAGGACAATTCTCATAAATACCACAAAAATAAGTTTTTATTCTAAAATTAGCATTTCTACTTTTATTTTCCAAAAATACCACAAAATTGTTTTTTCCAAAAATACTACAAAATTAAAACTAAAATTTAAACTCTCAAAACTAAACCCTAAACCCTCAATAATAAACTCCAAATCCAAAATATTTAACTCTTAATCTAAAATACTAAACTCAAACCCAAATATTTAAATTATAAACCCTTATAATTAATTTTTAGTTTTTATGGTATTTTGGAAATAAAATAATTTATGGTATTTTTAAAAAATAAAACTAATAATGATATTTTTAGAAAACCGAAAACATACATATTTTAGTGGTATTTAAGGAATTTCTCTTAAATAAAAAACACATTATACATAAACTAAATATTATATTAAAACTAAATATATATATATATATAAGATAAATATATATAAACTATATATATATATAAACTAAATAAAACCTTAACTTTTAGTTGACTTTCATTAAAATCATGAAGTTTAAGTTGACCCTATCCTGGCCGAAAATGTCAAGTAGGATCTCTTGAAGCCCAAACGTGAAGTGATATGCTCAAATCTAATACCCTAAAGTATCTAAGCAGTCGCTATACTATTTTAGGGGTCGAACCACAAAGACTCATGATAACACTCAATAGATTCTAGAATATGAATTAAGCTAAGCCAAACGGATAAAATTAAGATTAGCAAAACAATTAAAACAGATAGTAATTCAGTGGAGGGAAACGCTAGGCTTACGGAAACTTGCAGGCAAATCAGAAATATCGAATCAAATCAATCATCAGGAATAAATTAAGCTCCGCTTTCAAACTTGAAACACAGATGTAAAGTAAACCAACTGTCGTTGCGAAAACTATCTATGCCTAAACCTAGAATTCCAAATTTCTTTGCAAATTCTATGAATTTACACAAGCATTAACGTTCAAGTTCAATTGTTCACAAAATCCCTAAACCAAATTTCTTTGCGAATAGGGCTTTTGCTCACCAAACACTAGATCAGGCGATTAATCACACTTTCGTGCCAATCAAACAACCTAACATCAGATTCTAGTTCGCGAGGCTAAAATCAGCATTAATCTCAAGTCTAGGTGAAAAGCTCTATAGATTATTACCTAACAATCAATTCAGATCTAATAATTCATCAAATACCTTTAAGCAACCCTAATCCTAACAGGAAATCTACTCAGACATGGTGATTGCAATAAACATCATGAATAGAATAGATATCATATAAAATAATGAAATAGAGTAAGAATACAAAGAGGTTCAAGAATTCTTCTCCAAAAACTCTATTGCAGAAAACTCTATCTCCAGAAATCACAAGGTGTCTTTCTGGAGGCTCAAAAACCTAATTATATAGAAAATAAAACGTTTAGGAGTTAATTGAAAAATAAGGAAAGCTTCTGGTTTATCTTCGGGTTTGTAACGCGTTCGTGTCACTGGCATCGACCGATGCTGTAAGTGGTATCGATCGATGCTAGGTTCTTTGGTCGTGGTTCTCCCAAACGAATGGTGTCGATCGATGCTCCTCAGTGTCGATCGATGCTCCTCAGTGTCGATCGATGCTGAGCTTGTTCCCGAACGGCTTCAACTCCAGATTGCTTCAAAAGCTTCCAAATCCTCCAATTAGCTCCATATGCGCCTATAGCTTGAAAAGAACCTGAAAGACTCTAAAACTAAAGAAAAGACTCAACAAAAAGGACTTATATCATGGTTAAAAGTGGGTAAAAACCATGATATATCAACTCCCCCAGACTTAGTCTTTGCTTGCCCTCAAGCAAACATAAAACTAAACAGAGAAAGAGTTTTGAAAACATGGAGACTCACCTTTTTCTTGAGACATAGTAATGACCCTTTTTCCAAGCTCCCAGTTGTCACCTAAGCAGTTTCAGATCGGACCACCATGTACTTCTCCTTAGGTCGTTGCAGTTTCCCATTATCCACTCATTATCCCACAGCATCAATCATACTAAATCCTTCATTGCCGTTTCATCACTGATGTTGAATTTCAAGAACCTTCTAGATTCTTCCTCATGCGATATCATGACTAAGGAACCACCCAGATTTTATACTTTGGTATTGATTTCCTCTCCCCCAGACTTATCTCTTTTTATGTTTCTGATTTAAATTAAGCTTCGCATACACAAATCAAGGTTCGAGACGCGAGTATTGATGGTGATGGCCACCTAATCCCTGGTTCTCCCCTCTCAAAGTGTCAAAAGTCTTAGGCGAATAATGGGGTCTCAGAAAATGTTCCTACCCCTCGTTTCAGACTTTTGTGTGATCATTCCTTATCCAAGTAGAGCAATGGGATCACAGGAAATATTCATAGCCTTCTCTCGGCGGAAATCATCTCATCTTTTATGCATTTTATGTATCATTACGTGTTAGGGGAGAGGTCTACCATATTTATCAAACGCATGGGTTCCTTTGGCAGATATAAATGATGAATCAAGTTCAGTGAATACCAACCTCAGGGGTGAAGTGCAAGATTTGGGTTCAGGATTTAGAAGAAATTTGCTGGAGACATGGGTGTTTCCTGGTCAACTGGTTAGCCTTTGGATTTTTCATTAGTCGATCTTAGAGCTGGTTCTGTGACAATGGTTACTCAAAAACAAAGTCAGGACACTGAAATCAAGCAAATGTTCATAATCTCCGACAAGTTTGACTCAATAAAACAAAAATTTGACTCAAAAAGACTCAAAATGGGACTGACTCTAAGAAAAACAAACACAATGTCAGTAATCACCTCCCCCAGACTTATACAACACTGTCTCCAGTGTTATCTAGCCTAGAGGAAGCAAAAGAAAGCACAGGAATAAAATGGCTGAAAAATGGGTCAAAGGTACCGTGGGAAATGGTGTGTATCGATCGATACTAAAAACCGGTATCGATCGATACTAAAGGAGTATCGACCGATGCTAGTCAAGTATCGATCGATACTGAGGTTCTTATCTGCGATTCTGAAACTCGAACACGTGTCTACTGAAGCCAAAAGTTAGGTGAAGTAACTGTCAGATCAGAGAGCACAGTTAGAAGCAAAAGAATCAATAGATAGCCATAAGTTCCAATAAGTACTGACAATGAGATAGACAAGTTCAGAAAAGAAAGCAAAACAAAAGAAAAGAAAAGAAAGGGAAATGTGAAACCCAGGAACAGACACTAGTCTGAATCCTCATCATCATCGGAGTCTGAAACAGCGTAGCGCGCGGAAGGACCAGGAGCGGAGTGATCGGCGTCAGTGGACGACATGCAGCGGCAGCGAAGACAGCAGACCAGATGCTCTGGAGACTCTCCACGACGTATCTCTGAGAAGTAGCTGTCTCCATTGGCAGCTCTGGTGGTGGAGGAAATGAAGGTGCAGGAGCAGACGTCTGGCGGCGCTGTGAACGGCGAGGCTGACTCCCAGCAGAGTCAGCGGCTGGTGTCTCGTCTGCAGTGACAGGAGCTGATGGAAGCTGGCGTGGTGCGCGAACACGAGCGGATGGGGCGACCGAAACCAGACTCGGGTCTAGATCAAAGTGTAGCTGAGAAGGGTCATCGCCAATTGTGGTGAGAGCGCGGTTGGGGAGCTGTACAAAAAGCTCTCCATCTGTCGTGGGCAGGCACCAGCGGCGAGTGGCCTTCAACCAACGCATATGCTGCATGTGCTGCTCATCCATGAGCGAGCGAGTAGTGACGATCGAGCATGCTGAAGTGGAGATGCCAAAGTGCTCGAAGATAGGGGTAAGGAGGCTGCCGATAGACTCAGACTTCCGTGTTGTGGCGTAGTTGAGGCCAGAGAGACCAAATGGTGCGCAAAGATAGCGCCAATATTGACCGCGAGGTTCAACTCGGGCCACTCAAACCTATCCTCAGTGATTATGTCACCAACTGCCTTGTTCAGCAACATCAGCTCTGAGATCCTCAACTTGTTCGGCTCTATCTTGCAGAGGAGAGTGGTGCTCAGAATGTGGGCAATGCAACGCAGAGTCGGGTGGCGGATATCAATCTGGGTAGAGGTCTTAGAGCTGTAGGCGCCAAGACCAATGTGTCGCCAAAAGACCTGCAGATCCTGAAATTGGGAAGGGAGAGCTATCTGCTGATGATAAGGTTCGAACCCGTATATGGCGCATAGGTCAGTGATAGGTAGCCTGTAGCGAACCCCTCTGATCAGGAAAGTCAACGTGCCCTCTGAAGCAGTGCGGTGGACCTCGTCTCTATAATACACTCGAGCTGTGGCGAGGAACTGACGAACGAGGTCTGGGTAAAGATCACACTGCCATGAGTAAAGAGTCCCCAATCCAATCTTCTCGAGCATGGTAGAAAGCTTTTTGCTATTTTGTTTGTTTGAAGTTTATTGCCAGCTTTTTCTGTTTTCGCCTGTTTTCGCCTGTTTTCGTCTGTCTTGTTGTTTGAATTTTATAAAATCCATAAAAACTCAAAAAAATATAATTCCTGTTGTTTTAGTTTCGTAACCAAAAAAAAATATAAAAATTGTTTTTGGAATTTTAGGAATCGATTTGTTAGTTTTAATTCAAGCAAACTCAAACCGGAAATTTCTGTGATTTTTCTGTTTTGTGACTTTGTTTTGTTTTGGACACCACTTTGATTTCTTTGAATCTACTTGTGACAGGTACACTCGTGGAATCAAGCAAGACATGGCATATTCAGACCAAGCAATGGAGTTCTATGAACAAGATGCCATGAGTGACTACAGCCTAAACGATTGGAGCCATGAAGATGATTTCGATCAACACCTAAGCACCAACAATGCTGAGTACTTTGGGGAAGAGCTATGCCATGAAGATGATTCTTCAGGATCTGACCTTGGAGATGAACCGGAGCATGAAGAGCTAGAACCTGAACCACCAGACCGCCACTCATGCCATACCGAGTCTCACAACAACGTGCCTCACAAGACAACATCAACTTGGAGCCAGCTGAGTTCAAGTGACTACGAGGGTTTCTATGAAGAAGAAAACAGTGAAGAGTCATATGATGATTCATCCATGGAGTACCAATCTCCACCCCGAGAAGAGAAGCCACGCTACATCATCGCACCAAGCCCAACACGAGCCAATTCCAACTCTTCTTTCTATCCCATTCAAAAATTCAAAATCATACTATTTATGTCTAAGGGAAAACAAACTTATGGACCTAAATCCTTTTTGTTTTCAGGACTAGACTATCTACAATGGGAAGAAAACATGGAAGCCTACTTTGAGTGCTATTCAACGCCACACGAACACAAGCTTTCAATTGCCCTTGGACAACTCACGGGTAGCGCTCTAAGATGGTGGGATCAAGACGAGTACAATCGATGGTATCACCATAAGCCAAATATCAGAACGTGGGAGAACCTAAAGTGGTACATGTGTGCAAAATATTCCCCACAAAGTCTGAACCAAGAGAGCCAAACAACTTGCCCTCCAAAGAAAACAATCCGAGAAGACAAGGCGCCAAAAACATACTCCAATTCGATTGGAAATCAAGAACCGGTGCAACAAAACATGATTAGTGATCCACAAGCAATAAAAGAACAACTTACGGATCCTTCAAAGGTAAGTATTCGTGAACCTCTTATCAAAATCCAACAAACCATTGAAAAATTGATACATATGTTTGGAAGAAAGAGAGATCAAGAATTATTAAGTGTTAAAGAGAAACAAGGACTTGTTTCAACTCCGAAAATTGAAAGTGATCAAACTGAAACTTGTCAATCCGTTTTTAATACTTCTATGACTGAGATAACACACTTGTCTAGTGCCAAACACGTTGAGGAAGTTTCAGGTACAAAGGAGATAAGCATGAAAAAAGAAGATGCTTCATCAAATGGGAAGATGTTCATGGAACAAGCTGAAAACCATGAAGAGGCAACACCAATAATGAACGTAGTTGCTACTATAGAGAGTGTTGAGTACACTAATCGGATAAAAGAAGAGCCACCCGATATTGATCCACTAGACCAAGACCGAGGTAGACTTCTAATCGTTTCAAGAACAAAAGGAGAACCAAGCCCCATTACATTACTTGAACTACAAGGAAAGCCTCAAGGTAAGTCCTCTAACCTTTCAAAATCAAAAGAAGTAACTTGTTATAATTGTCATAAGAAAGGTCACTTTGCTGCAACTTGCCCTAAGAAACAAATTCTAAACAATACTTCATCAGCACCAAAACTGAGCTCACAAAAATCAAGTAGTGAAGAAGTTAATCCAAGTTTAGAAAATTCCAGTTCTTGTATGATGCACTTGCTCTTGTCCAAGAATATTTCAGGTCATTTTTTGGAGAATAAGAATGACGAAGCTGAAGGATGCACAAATGAAAAGGAATCATCTGATTGTGTTTCAAGGATCACCATCTACAAGGTTGAACCAATGCCAAACAACTTACGTGGTAATCAAGTAAGTGCAACTTACGAGTTTATTCGATATTGGAATAATTTCACATTCACTCGTAGTTTCAAATGTCTTGTTCTTAATGTTGAAATTTCGAGTATAATGCACTTGGTTTTATCCTTAAGTGACAATAAAGGTTCAGGAACAATGAGGAAGCATAAGGATCAAGAGGAAAGTGACAACAAGAAGAGCTTCATTTCCTACCAAAACCAACAAGGACCAAATCAACTCCAACTGAACGAGATCAAGCCAACAAATGATGAGGTGCTGCAATGTTGTGAACGTGTGTCTTGCTCACTAGCCACTAGAGAGGATGATGGTAGCACCAACAACATTCTGATGCAAGAAGAACCATCGGATCAATCATCAAATCAACCAACCGTGTTGATTTCGAAAGATACACTCGTTGAGAATCTAGGTCAAGTAAGTAGCACGTTACTTCGGTTTGTTTCTAATAATTCGAATGATGTGATCATGAACTTGTTAAGCCCTGCAGAGTATGAAAAAAATGTAGGTTCTTTGAATAAACCAATGGAATCAATTTCTAGTCATAAACTACAATATAAAGTGGAACAAGAAATTTTTACACAAAATGAAAAGGAAATGGTTCAAAATGATTGACCTGCTTATAATGATTACATAACTGCTTTAACACACTTGGTTCTTGTCAAAAGTGTCGATGTCATTGCAGGAACTACAAAGGATCACCAAGACGATTTATCAAAAAGAAAGTATTTTACGGACCAAAATAAAATCCATGAGGAGTACATGCCTTTGTCTATCAAACCAGCTGTAAAAAGAGATAAAGGAGTCAATGACATACTCCAGATCAAGGAGAAGCCACCCGATGATCAACAACATAATAAGAGCCGAGGTGATCAAGTTTTGAGGTCAAAACTTCTTGAAGAGGGAGGGTATGATGGGGTCATCAGGTCAACATCAACAGCAAGTCCATCTTCAATCATTTGGACGTTTGATCCAGGAATCAAATTCCATCGACAAGTCATGCATTTTAAGAAGAATCATCGAGTTACTTTCGAAGATTATCAAGCACCACTCGTACCAACAGGAACAATGACAAGAAGTAGGATCAAGAGGCTGGAAAAGAGGTTCAACATTTTCATGGAACAGCTGGAACACGAAGGACTGATCAGCTTTGGAAAGTTTGAAGATTTGCACCTAAAGCCGTTGGAGAGCTCCGATTTGAGGCCAATGTTCATTCGAGTGTCGCTTTCAGCTCACGACACTTCAGGAACCGAGACACCTGGGGAATCAAAGCTTATTGAGTCTAGTTTCCAAAACATCCAAGCTCACTTCATTATTCCCAGCCAAACTCTCGGTAGAGGCCCAACAGTGAAGACATATCCAATGGACCCTATCCTGGCCGAAAATGTCAAGTAGGATCTCTTGAAGCCCAAACGTGAAGCCCACTTGATTTCGGTTTCTCTGAGCTTAGGAGACACCTAGGAAGCTTCTATGACCAGCTGGAGTATTTCAAAATCATTCAAAAATAAGTGGAAGTCTCAAGGAAGAACAAGACCCTTAAAATCCTCCTAAGTGGAGCTTTATTTCTCATTAAAATTGTTCTTGAGTTTTGTGAGTTTTTCTTTTGTTTCTTTTCCAGATTTTGTGTGTCTTGTTTGTGTATTTCTTTTGCAGGTTTTATGTATTTTTGTTTCTTTGTTTCAGTTGAGAACTTGGCTATATAATGCCATGCTTGTAGTCCTCATTTTGCAGATTAATATTAATAAAGATGAATGTTTTTGGTTAGACCAAACTTTTCTTTCTCTCTTGTTTCGTGAGCTAAGTCCGAACTTGGGGAAAACCCTTAGAAGTATCAATAGACTTACACATCTATTGTGGTTCTATTCGATCCATTCCACTTCCATCATATCTCGTACTAAGCAAGGAGCGACCTTAGTCCAATTGTTAGCACAACAACTCCCTAGAGTCTAAGTGAGCGATTCACTTCTATTCTTTTGGAGCCACGAATCAGTTTGTTTGTGAGATTCAAGCAACCTTGTTTGTACCACCGATTGAGCGAGTCAATCATCCTATCCTTCACCTCCACAACGACTTCGTTTCCACCTTCTGCGAGAATAAGCTTGGAATCTCGTGATCATCAAGTGATCTGAAGCTTGGAGTGATTCCGTGCTTGCATCATTTGGCAAGTTTATAAGCTCTCGAGTATAAGGGTTGAAGAAGAACATGTCCACAAAATTGGATCTGCGCATCAGCAACCATCCGTCTTTCGAGTAACAAACATCGGTGCTAGCTAACTCGGGCAAATTCAGTGTGTACCTCTGCTGTTCTACTGGATCGAAGAGAATAATCAAGTCGCCGACACGTTTTGGAAAGGATAAAACCCATTGATGCTTTCCCACAATCCCAACAGATTTAGCGGCTCTACGCCATGCCTTGCAGACAGCAGATGCACGAATATGATCTTTTAACACAAGATAACACATTATTGTTCCCAAAAGGCATGATGGAAGGTCAGCAACAGTGAAAACCTTCTTCTCTTGCCCATTCTTACTGACATCGTCGTTTGACCTACATAAAGATTTTGATCAACACATTAAAAAAACACATAAATATATATATATATATATATATATATATATATATATATATATATATATATATATATATATATATATATATATATATATATATATATATATATATATATATATATATATATATATATATATATATATATATATATATATATATATATATATATATATATATATATATATATATATATATATATATATATATATATATATATATATATATATATATATATATATATATATATATATATATATATATATATATATATATATATATATATATATATATATATATATATATATATATATATATATATATATATATATATATATATATATATATATATATATATATATATATATATATATATATATATATATATATATATATATATATATATATATATATATGGTTTTGTTTTTGGAGGAGACGTAAGACATAAAATACCGTAATCCACCGTTGTCCTCCTTGATCCCTCTTCATGAATCCGAAATGTGTATCCCCTTGTGCAATATCTTGGATAAGACTTGACATTGTAGTTAGGGCTGTTGACAAACTCCAATAACCATGTCGGAAATGATTGATCAGTTAGTGTGGGAAGAAAGCATCAATCGTTAGTATTATATTAAATTTATATTTATATTATTTAATCATATACATAATTAACACTTACGTAATATTTGAGCCAACTAGCAAAATTTCCTTGTTTTTCCAACTCGAGTTGTTCTTCAGTATAGTGTGAGTAATATGAGCGTATTATGGTCATGTAAATCCTAAATCAAATAGAAAAAAATGTTATTACTAAATAAAATTTTCATATAAATAATTTTAAAAAATTATAAAAAAATTAAACATTTCTTACCTTTCGTATTCTTGAAAAACCTGATCACAATTGTTGAGAATATACATATGAAAATGCGTATATTCCTGCTCAGTTAATTTCTGAGACTTCTCTTTTCTACTTAAGCGACCTATTTGTGTAAGCAAATTAGGAACATACACAGGATAAGTTGGTCGCTCTCCCCCATCATCATGTCGAGAAGGTCGACGACTCTTCGTTTGGACCTCGGATGGAAACTAATATTCGGCGAAATTTGAAGCTTCTTCTTTGATGCTCTGCGCGACAATAGATCCCTCGACTTTGCTTAAATTTTTAACTTTCTTTTTCAAATGATACATATACCGCTCAAAAGGATACATCCACCAATATTGAACTGGGCCTCCTATTTTTGCTTCTCGCGGGAGGTGAATTGGTAGATGTTCCATAACATCGAAAAATGATGGTGGAAATATCTTCTCGAGGTTACATAAGATCATGGGGATATTTGTTTCCAAATTGCAGATACCATTAACTGTTAACAATCTCGTGCATATATCTCGAAAGAAAGCACCAACTTTTGCATACATATTTAAAAGAAATAATTATGGGAAAATTGTCAAACAATACCCAAACTTTTTGTATTTGGCCAAAAAATACCTCAACTATAGAGCTGGCCAAAAAATACCTGAACTTTTATTGACCGGCCAAATAAACTTCAAACTTCTCGTTGACTCAGCCAAAAAATACCTGCTGTTATCTGATCTAAATTCCGTTTATTTTACCGTTTAGATGAAACGACGTCGTTTCGCCCAAAGCTTTTGTTAAGACTATTTGGCCAAAACGACGTCGTTTCATCTAAATAAAACAATTAAAACCCTATCAAGCTCTAGGCTCGAACTCGGGTTTGGTGTCTCAAGGGAAAAGTTTCTTGCCACTTTGCTACTGGCATATATCCGTTATATGCTCAACAAAACTTATACTTAAAGGTAATTGTATCACATAAATGGTATATAGTATGAGATTTTTATCAAAAATGAAACAGATTATATAATTTTATACATATATTATAGATTATATAATTTTATATATATTATAGATATTAAAAATTATATATAATTTTATACATATATTACCGATTATATAATTAAAATTATATAATCTGTAATATAATCTGTAATATATGTATAAATTTATATAATTTTAATTAATATCTACAATTATATAATCTGTAATATATGTATAAAATTATATAATTTTAATTAATATCTACAATTATATATAATTTTATACATATATAATATGTAATATATAAAATTATATAATCTGTAATATATGTATAAAATTATATAATTTTAATTAATATCTACAATTATATAATCTGTAATATATGTATAAGATTATATAATTTTAATTAATATCTTTTTGATAAAAATCTCATACCATATACCATTTATGTGATACAATTACGTTTAAGTATAAGTTTTGTTGAGCATATAACGAGTATATGCCAGTAGCAAAGTGGCAAGAAACCCTTCCCCATGAGACACCAAACCCGAGTTCGAGCCTAGGGCTTGACAGAGTTTTAATTGTTTTATTTAAGATGAAATGACGTCGTTTTGGCCAAATAGTCTTAACAAAAGCTTTGGGCGAAACGACGTCGTTTCATCTAAACGGTAAAATAAACGGATTTTAGATCAGATAACGGCAGGTATTTTTTGGCTGAGTCAACTAGAAGTTTGAAGTTTATTTGGCCAGTCAATAAAAAGTTCAGATATTTTTTGGCCAACTCTATAGTTGAGGTATGTTTTGGCCAAATGTAAAAAGTTTGGGTATTATTTGGCAATTTTCCCAAATTAGAATATATATATATAAAATTGACAGAAAATTATTTTTTTTTTAAATTATAAAATGTACCTGCAATAGCTTCGTGAACATTTTCTGGAAGAAGATGTGTAAACGCAAATGGAAGGAGGCGTTGCATCACAACGTGACAATCATGACTCTTCTTTCCTATAAATTTCCCTTCTCCAACGTCTACGCAATTACGCAAATTTGATGCATAACCATCCGAGAACTTTACGCTTTGGATAATCCAGTCGAAAAACACTTCTTTAGATGGTGCATTTAAGCGATACACATGAATCAGACATCTCCCATTACGCATTACTTCAAGCTCAGGGCGAGAGCAAATATCCGCCAAGTCTAGTCTAGACTTTAAATTGTCCTTTTGTCTTCCCTTGGACGTTTAGGATTGTGTTCATGATGTTATCAAAAAAATTCTTCTCAATGTGCATGACATCAAGATTGTGCCGCAACAAATGGTCTTTCCAATAGGGAAAATCCCAAAAAATGTTCTTTTTATGCCAATTGTGATATGTTCTAGCACCGTCAACAGGATAACGCCCATTACCACCCACGTTAGAAGTCGTTGGTGCTCCAAAATCTCACAACTGCATCAAAATATCTGAACCATCTACCTCGGGAGGTGGAGCATCAAAAATTTTCGTATTCTTTTAAAACAAATTCTTCGTACGACGATACAGATGGTTTGGAGGTAGAAATCTTCTGTGACAATTAAACCAACATGTCTTTTGCCCAATCCTCAATTGGAATGCATCCGTGTTATCTTGACAATATGGACATGATAAACGTTCATGAGTTGTCCACCCTGTTAACATACCAAGTGCTGGAAAATCGCTTATAGTCCACATAAGTACCGCACTCATCTGAAAATTTTGATGGGTTGATACATCATATGCTTGAACACCATGTTCCCATAACATTTGGAGCTCATAAATCAAAGGCTGGAGAAACACGTCAAGGGATCTCTTTGGATGTTCTAGACCAGGAACCAGAACTGTGAGAAATAGAAACTCCCGATGCATACACAATGATGGCGGCAAGTTGTAAGGTGTTACTATTACTAGCCTCAATGAATATTGTCTTCCATTCTTTCCAAACAGATTAAATCCATCAGTAGATAATCCAAGATATACATTCCTTCCCTTATATGCAAAATCAGGATACACACTCTGAAATGCTTCAATGCTTCTGCATTTGAAGGATGTGTAATCTCTTCTTCTGTTCTGTGCTCTGCTTGCCATCTCATTGCTTCTGCTGTCCGCTCAGATTGATATAACCTCTTCAACATGTCTGTTAACGGTAAATACCACATCCTCTTATATGGTACCCGAGCTCGCCCACTAGTTTCTTGAAATCGTGGTTTCCTTCACCATTTACACCTTCTGCGGTTTTCATCCTCTCTCCAATATATCATACAATTGTCGATGCATACACCAATCATCTGATATGGTAGCCCAAGACCAGCAACTAATTTTTTAATCTCATAGTATAATGCTGGAAACAGATTATCCTCAGACAAAATATCTTTAACAAAATCTGCTATCGCATTCACACAATCTTCTGCCAAATTAAAATCCGTCTTTATGGTCATCAATCTACTGCCAGAGGATAAAGGGGAGTGACCATCTCTTCATCCACTGTATAGAGATAATTTTGCTGCATCTAACATATCAAAAAACTATCGAGCTTCTAAATTAGGTTCTTCTGCCCTTTCTAAAGACGGTTCACCTGCTTCCACTATATTTTCTCTGTACACATCATTAACCATCTGAACAGTACCTCCACCAAAATCTACTTCCGTTCTATGTTCCTCTACCCTATCCACAATATAAGGTTCCTTACTAATACTAGAAGAAGGTATTTCCCCATGGAGATACCAAACTTTATAACCAGGATTAAATCCATTGCGATACAGGTGATTCCACACTAAATCAATCCTAATATTACGCGAATTGTGGCATACAGTCATTCAGAACATGGACATTTTAACTTAAGGGTTTGTTGCGCGGATGGTTGCTTACATGCCAATTCCATGAATTCTCCTACACCTCGTGCATAATCATCATTTAATAAGTTTGACTCTGGATCTATCATTGGCTTTGATTTTTTTTTTTTTTGTAATTTCTTTACAATAAGAGAAATCAAAAGAATGAGTATTGTGTTGGTGAGAATGAGTGTGGTGTCATATTTATAAGTGCGCGGCCGTCGGTTTTTTGTCAGTTAACCATCTGTTTTTCTGATATCAAACAGCTCTTTAATGGTTATATTAACGTAAACAATTAACCGATGGAAAAAGCAACGGGTATATGACCATTATCAAAACCCGTCGGTTTGCCTTCTTTTTTACCGACGTGTTCAAAACCATCGGTTTTTACCGACGAATTAACGACGAGTACCGACGACATCTAAGATGTCAGTTATCCGTGCGTAATCCGTCGGTAAAATTCGACGGAATGGTAAATCGTCAGTTTGGCCATCGGTTTGACCTATGTTTTCTTGTAGTGATGTAAAGCCATGAGACTAAAAATATATGTCTCCAATTGAAAGCTATGAGTTTTGGAAGACCTAGCTGTTGCAAGATGCTTCAAGAAAGCCCAGAAAACATTATGCACACGTCTTAGGAACCCTAATTGTTTAATGGTGGAAGTTATAAATATTTAAGGTAATCAGCGGCCACGAAGATAATATGATATTTTTCTAGCTTTGGCATTTACTATTATAATTTTTTTTTAGAGAATCCAAGAAATTAATTTTTGCAATTGAACAAAAAAAAAAAAGACAATAACTGAACATTGTGTGCATAGGTCATAAAATCCCTAAATTTTCTGAGCTCCCTAGTTCCCCTACATCCGAAAGACTATGATCTATGAAGCTAAATTTTGAAAACCAATTAGGATTCAACCAAATTTAACAATAGAGAAACACACAAATCTATTTAACTCTTCAAATTTGATTACAAAAAACCCAAAGAAACATTTAGGATAAAAAAAAAACCAAAGTTAGAACCCTAAGTTTTTTTTATTTCTCTAGATCCTTCATCATGTACATATTGTGATTCAAAGATTACAATGAAATTCTTTGACAAACCTTTGCTATATATCATTTTCTATCTATCAAGAGAGAGAGAGAGAGAGAGAGAGAGAGAGAGAGAGAGAGAGAGAGAGAGAGAGAGAGAGAGAGAGAGAGAGAGAGAGAGATAGAGAGAGATAAAGAGAGATAAAGAGAGGGAGAGAGAAACTCACAAGATAAGCTTGTTGGAAGTTATCTTTTTTTGAAGTCCTAGCTATTGCAAGATGCTCCAAGAAAGCCTAGAAATTAATTTTTGCAATTGAAAAAAAATGGACAATAATTGAAACATCCTGTGCACACGTCATAAAATTCCTAAATTTTCTGAGTTCCCTAGATCCCCTACTTCCGCCAAACTATGATCTATGAAGCTAAATTTTGAAAACCAATAAAGATTCAACAGAATTTAACAAAAGAGAAACACATAAATCTATTTAACTCTTCAAATTTGATTACAAAAAACCGAAAGAAACATTTAGGATTAAGAAAACCCTAAAGTTATAACCCCTAAGTTTTTTTTATTTCTCTACATCCTTCATCATGTACATATTGTGGTTCAAAGACTACAATCTAATGAAATTCTTTGAGAAACCTTTCCTATATATCATTTTCTATCATTAATATAGAGAGAGAGAGATAGAGAGAGAAAGAGAGAGTTAGAGAGAGAGAGGAACTCACAAGATAAGCTTTTTGGAAGTTATCATTTTTGGAAGTCCTAGCTGTTGGAAGATGCTTGAAAGCTCAAAAAACAATATGTAAACGTCTTAGGAACCCTAATTGTTTAATAGTGGAAGTTATAAATATTTAAGATAATCAACGGCCACGAAGATGCATTAGATAATTAAATCATGCTAGCTTTTGCATTCAATATTATATTTTCTTTTAGAGAATCCAAGAAATTAATTTTTGCAATTGAACAAAAAAAGACAATAACTGAAACATCGTGTGCATAGGTCATAAAATTCCTAAATTTTCAAAGATCCCTAGATCTCCTACTTCCGCCAAACTATGATCAATGAGGCTAAATGTTGAAAACCAATTAGGATTCAACCAAATTTAACAAAAGACAAACACATAAATCTATTTAGCTATTCAAATTTGATTACAAAAAACATAGAGAACCATGTAGGATTTTAAAAAACCCTAAAGTTGGAACCCCTAAGTATTTTTTGTTTCTCTAGATCATTCATCATGTACATATATATTGTTATTCAAAGACTACAATCTAATGAAATTCTTTGAGAAACCTTTGCTATATATCATTTTCTATCTATCGGTATAGATAGATAGAGAGAGAGAGAGAGAGAGAGAGAGAGAGAGAGAGAGAGAGAGAGAGAGAGAGGGAGAAACTCACAAGATAAGCTTTTTGGAAGTTATATTTTTTTGGAAGTCTTACCTCTTGCAAGATGCTTCAAGAAAGCCCAGAAAACATTATGCACACGTCTTAAGAACCCTAATTGTTTAATAGTGGAATTTATAAATATTTAAGGTAATCAGTGGCCACGAAGATGCATCTAATCATTAAATCATGCTAGCTTCGACATTCAATATGATATTTTCTTTTAGAGAATCCAAGAAATTAATTTTTGCAACTGAAAAAAAAAAAGACTAACTGAAACATCGTGTGCATAGGTCATCAAATTCCTATATTTTCAAAGTTCCCTAGATCCACTACTTCCGCCAAACTATGATCAATGAGCTAAATTTTGAAAACCAATTAGGATTAAACCGAATTTAACTAAAGAGAAACACATAAATCTATTTAACTATTCAAATTTAATTACAAAAAACCCAAAGAAACATTTAGGATTAAAAACCCCCTAAAGCTAGAACCCCTAAGTATTTTTTGTTTATCTAGATCCTTCATCTTGTATATATTGTTATTCAAAGACTACAATCTAATGAAATTCTTTGAGAAACCTTTGCTATATATAATTTTCTATCTATCAGTATAGATAGATAGAGAGAGAGAGAGAGAGAAAGAGAGAGAGAGAGGGAGAGAGAGAGAGGGAGAGAGAGGGGGAGAGAGAGAGATAGAGAGGGAGAGAGAGAGGAACTCACAAGATAAGCTTTTTGGAAGTTATCTTTTTTCGAAGTCTTAGCTCTTGCAAGATGCTTCAAGAAAGCCCAGAAAACATTATGCACACGTCTTAGGAACCCTAATTGTTTAATAGTGGAATTTATAAATATTTAAGGTAATCAGCGGCCATAAAGATGCATCAGATCATTAAATCATGCTAGCTTCGGCATTCAATATGATATTTTCTTTTAGAGAATCCAAGAAATTAATTTTTTTGCAATTGAACAAAAAAAAGACAATAACTAAAACATAGTGTGCATAGGCCATAAAATTCCTAAATTTTCTGAGTTCCCTAGATCCCCTACTTCCGCCAAACTATGATCTAGGAAGCTAAATTTTGAAAACCAATGAGGATTGAACCGAATTTAACAAAAGAGAAACACATAAATCTATTTAACTCTTCATATTTGATTACAAAAACCCAAAGAAACATTTAATTAAAAACCCCTAAGTGTTTTTTATTTCTCTAGATCCTTAGTCATGTACATTTTGTGATCCAAAGACTACAATCTAATGAAATTCTTTGAGAAACCTTTGCTATATATCATTTTCTATCTATCAGTATAGAGAGAGAGAGAGAGAGAGAGAGAGAGAGAGGAACTCACAAGATAAGCTTTTTGGAAGTTATCTTTTTTGGAAGTCCTAGCTGTTGCAAGATGCTTCAAGAATGCCCATAAAACATTATGCACACGTCTTAGAAACCCTAATTGTTTAATAGTGGAAGTTATAAATATTTAAGGGAAGGGGTGCCTCCACACAAAGGGGGTCGCAGTGACCAGGCCCGGGCGACTGTTTACCAAAAACGGTAATCAGCGGCCACGAAGATGCATCATATCAATAAATCATGCTAGCTTCGTATTTAATATGATATTTTCTTTCAGCGAATCTAAGAAATTAATTATTGCAATTGAAGTATTGAACAAAAAAAAGACAATAACTCAAACATCGTGTGCATAGGTCATAAAATCCCTAAATTTTCTGAGTTCCCTAGATCCCCTAATTCTGCAAAACTATATTCTGTGAAGCTAAATTTTGAAAACCAATTAGGATTCAACCGAATTTAACAAAAAAGAAACACATAAATCTATTTAACTCTTCAAATTTGATTACAAAAACCCAAAGAAACATTTAGGATTTAAAAAACTCTAAAGTTAGAACCGCTAAGTTTTTTTTTATTTCTCTAGATCCTTTATCATGTTCATATTGTGATTCAAAAACTATAATTTAATGAAATTCTTTGAGAAACCTTTGCTATATATCATTTTCAATCTATCAGTATTGAGAGAGAGAGAGAGAGAGAGAGAGAGAGAGAGATAAGCTTTCTTCTATTACCATCAAATAATAAGACAGAAATAAAAAATGTTAATTGATTTATACCTATATATAATAGAACCAAAGGTCACTACTTAACTTTTATAGATAAGGTCAATAGTTTAGAGATGTCGATTAGGTATATAAGTCCAAATAATGGGCTTTTCAAAGTATATGGTTTTTTAGGCCGACCCCAACTGGATTTATACTAGAGGTGATTGGCGTAAGGACGTGGAGGCTGTAACTATAATTTAAAGTTCTCACACCTTCTATTGTTTTAAAAAATACTATTTTTATAACTTCTATTGTTTTAAAAGCTACTACAACTACTTTTAAGAATTTTTTCTTTGTCTTCTAAAGTCTCTTAAACATGACTATAAAAAATTAAAACCCAAAACTCTTTTTTTTACCCCAATAATAATTAAAAACTCCTTACAAGTCTATATGTATTTTATTACATAATACTTTTGATTAATTAATTATAAAAAAAATCTTGTTCTTTTGAAAAACTCATAATTTATATGAATGAAATTGATAAAAACCAATTGAAAAATCAATATGTAAAAGAAAATAAAAAAAGACTCAAAGTTTCATATCTAAAGTCAATATAATATATATTATTTAAATTCACAATTTTTATAGCCATACTTTTTACCAATCGGTTTTAAACTTTTAAAATTAAAAGTTTCAACAGCATAAGTCTATGTAGCCAAAATCTCTAGCTAAAGTTTTTACAGCCTAGCGTAACAGTCGTTACTAATAGGCCCCTAGGTTTAAAAACTCGAATATATCCAATATCATATGGACTTTTTGTGAAAAGGTTTTTTTAAACAATATAATATATTTAAATTGTATAAAATATTGATTTACATTTACAATTACTACAAGAAAAACTGTTATTTGTTTAATATTAAACTTGTTATAATGCTTAACATAATAGTTCAACGAATTGAAAGTGCTTAAAGAGTGTTGGAACAGTGAGTGACATCTGACATGTTGGTAGAAACGTGAAATTGAATTGGTTAATGTTGACGTAATTCAAAAAATTAATTGAGATAAATATCATAAAAATATCTTATCAATCTAACAAGCATGCTCTTTTATCGTGATTATCAGTTAGTTCATTATAGTGTAATATAAGCTTTCTTTGATCAATCATTTAGATTTACCGCAGATAATAAGATAGAAGTAAAAATGTTATGTCACAACTGATACCTATATAGAACCAAACATCACTACTTAATCTAATAAAATACTTTGAGAAAACTTTGATATATCTTTTTCAATTTGAGAGAGAGAGAGCTCACAAGATAAGTTTTCCTCTGCTATTAGCCATTTTAATTTACAGTAATAATACAGAAGTAAAAGTGTTATGTCATAATTTACCTATATATAGAACCAAACGTTACTACTTAATTTTTGTAGATAAAGCCAAAGTTAGATGTAAATTAGGGCTAAGGGTAGATATGCCAATTAGGGCAAAGTTCGAAGTCCATTTCGGTCTGGCAATAAACTACTCTGGATTCGCCTTTAGATATATAAGTCCAAGAAAAATGGGCTTGATTCCCATAATACATGGTTTTTCTAAAATACATAGTATTTTATGTTTTAGACTTAGGAAGGTCCTACAAAATGTAATTGCGGAGATCTTTGCTCAAAAAAAAAAAAATGTAATTGCGGAGATCTTATCGGCGTTTGTCCCGAAGATACTAATAATAGACAAAATTCATATATGACACAGTAAAGTGTTTGATCACTATTTATTAACGAGTTAGGCATGAAGGCATGGCTTCATTTCATAGCGGTGAAGACGGAGAAGGTAAAGTGTATGGTCAATCTGAGTTTGATATTTTGGAAGTCATACTTACTCAACTACATTATTTGAATAAAGTGATGTGATGTATAAGATCTGTCTTTTGGATAATTTGATAAAAAAAATCTCAAATATCTACTTTTCTAAAGGTTGATTCATACATGAGTAGCCGTTATCTCAAAAATATATATATATATATATTTATGCACATGAGACTAATTACACAAAGTGATGTTTTAAGTCAATAGTAATGTTTAGAAAATATACCTAACTACACAAAGAACAAATTAAAAGAATACCTAAGACTCGAGATGAAAAAAAGGAGACAACTGCTGAGATACTGCTCGTTAAATCTAAAAGAGCTAATGTGCTTTCGCCAAAAATCGAATTTGTTTATGTTTTTTTTATAATTATTAAAACATGTAAATTATCTGAAAACTAGTCTTTTTATACAAACTAAAGACCCAACCACCTAATATCCACCCATTATGCAACTCATTCGGATCCATCTAGGTTGAAATCGGATACAAATAAATCAAACCTCAAAACCAGAAATTTTAGTCGGATTAAGTCTAATTAATCGGTTTCCCGATTTTCTTCCTTTCTCATCCCAAACATTTCACTCTGATAACGCTCAATCCCTAACATTTCAATCCGATTTCACAGTTCCGTAAAAAGAAGAAGCTCTCTCGTCTCAATTCCTTTATCCAGCTCTTCCCTCGTTGTTTCAAATTCTCAGATTAGGTAAAACTAAGAAGACTACGAAGGAGGAGATTGTAGATATGCCGCCAAAGACATGGTACGGACGAAAAGGACCTCAGAAGCAAAAGAAATCGGCTTCTCCGAAGCAAAAGAAACCGGCGCCTCCGAAGAGAAAGAAGTCAGAGACTGGGAAGCGTAAGAAGACGGCGCCTCCGTTGGTAGAAGAAGTTTTACCGGTGTTAGAAGAAATTTCAGAGGCGTAAGCTATTGTTCCAGTTGTAGAAGAAGTTTCAAAAACGTTAGCTATTGTTCCAGTTGTAAAACACGGAGATGAAGAAGTACCGTACCATGTAGAATTAACGATGGAGGAAGAAGAGGGTGAGAAGGGAAAGGAAGAAGAAGGAAATGACAAAGATGATGAAGAAGTAGGTCGCAATGAAAAAGAAGATCACAATGAAGAATATAATACGGTATTCACATCAAATCTTAATCTTTTGTCCAATTGCATGTCCAGTTTGCTAACCTGATTACAAAGTAAATCTAGGCAAAATTGTGTGTATTTTAGGGAAGTGATGAGGATGAATTCGAACCAATATAACCTTTGAAGATGTACTTCCCTAACAGCGAGTATGTGAAGCCATTGAAGATCATAACCCGTTGTTATATAAAAGAGTGTGTAGATACATTAGAGGAAGTATTTAAGCCGTATGATTTGAGTTGGTTTCTTGATCACCCTCAATTTTGCCACTTTTTTCACATGCCAAGGGAGAGAACTCACAATACCATGGGCATGTGGATGCTTCTCCTCCGCATAGTGTGTGTAGAGAAGCAAAGAGAAGTTTGGTTTGTGGTGAATGGTGTTCCTATTAGGTATTCTCTAAAGGAACACGCACTCTTGTCGGGATTACATTTTCATGCGTATCCGGAAGGATATAAGAGTTTTGGTAATTCCAAGTTAGTTGAGAAGCATTTCAAGAAGGAGAAAGTTACTTATGTTGTCTTGAAAATGAAATTTAAGACAATGAAGGCTTGAGGGGGGGAGATAGAATGAGGATGGCGGTGTTGTATTTCCTAACAAGTGTTATAAAAGGAAAAGGGAAGGAAGGCCCATGTGCACCCGCTGTAGACAATCTTCTTATAAATGTTGTTAGTGATCTTGATTGGTGCTTTTCGTTTCTATGGGGAAGTCTTTCTTTTGAAGATTATCTTAAATAAATTAAACATTGTATGAAGAGTTGTAAGGGTCGTGCCAATTTATCATCTCATACCTATCCAAGTTTCATCGTTCCTATGGAGGTAATTTGTGGATAAATTGTTATTTTTGGTTGGTTTTGTTTATGTAAATTATAATATGTATAATTATAGCTTTTGGCGTTCGAGGCAATCCCGGATTTGAGGAAGAGATTCCGAGAAGATGATATAGGTGCAGACAGTGGCTGTCCTCGGATGTGCAAGTCCAAGTTCATCGAAAGTCCTATGAGAAGTGATATATCATGGTTTTTACCCACTTTCAACCATGATATAAGTTGTTTTATTGAGTCTTTTCAGTAGTTTCACAGTCTTTCAAGTTCTTTTCAGAATATAGGCACACATGGAGCTAAATTGGATTATTGGAAGCTTTTGAAGTAATCTGGAGTTGAAGCCGTTCGGGGAATTGAAGCTCAGCATCGATCGATACCAGAGGAGCATCGATCGACACCATTCATTTGGGAGAGACACGATTAAAGCCCCAAGTATCGATCGATACCATTTGCAGTATCGATCGATACCCATGATCAGCACATCAAGACCCGAGAACAATCCAGAAGTTTTCCTTATTTTTCAAGATAAACTCTAAAACGTGTTTTAGCTATATAATTAGGTTTTTGAGCCTTGGGAAAAACACCTTGTGATTTTCTGGAGATAGAGTATTCTGCAATTGAGTTTTGGAAGAAGAACCTTGAACCCTTTTTGTATTCCTACTCTATTTCATTTATGATCTCTATTTTATTCATGATGTTTGTTTCATTCACCATGTTTGAGTAGATTCCCTGTTAGGTTTAGGGTTGTTTAAAAGGTATTTGATGAATTGTTAGATCTGATTTATTTGTTAGGGATTATCCTTAGAGCTTTTCACCTAGACTTGAGATTAATGCTTATTCTAGCCTCGCAAACTAGAATATGTTGTTAGATTGATTAATTGGCACGAAAGTGTGATTAGTTTCCCTGATCTAGTGTTTGGTGAGCAAAAGACCTATTCGCAAAGAAATTTGGTTTAGGGATTTTGTGAACAATTGAACTTAATCGTTAATGCTTGTTTGAATTTATAGAATCTGCAAAGAAATTTGGGATTCTAGGTTTAGGCATAGATAGTTTTCGCAACGACAGTTGGTTTACTTTATATATGTGTTTCAAGTTCAAGAGCGGAGTTTAATTCATCCCTGACAATTGATTTGATTGATAATTCTGATTTGCCTGCAAATGTCTCTATACTTAGCTTTTATTCCTCTTATTTACTTCCTTGATTTATTTGTTTTGTTATTCTTAATTACATTTATTTGGCTTAGCTTAATTCATATCCTGAAATCTATTGAGTGTTATCTTGAGTCTTTGTGGTTCGACCCCTATATACTGCAGCTTGTTAGTTTTGGGGTTTTCGGAGAAGCGAAAAAACAAAAAAAATTATTAAATTCTCGGCTTGTTAGTTATGTGGGGACAATATGTGCTTGTTTGACTAATTGACTAGCCGAGATGCACCGCTGGAGTGTTGTGGGGACCACAAATGCTTGCTTATTCACCTATCGCATGAAGTTATTGAGTGTTATGGAGACCACAACAAGTAGATAGTTTTGCCCAGTCGAACTATTTTACCAAAAAACAAACAATTCCAATTTTGCTAATTTTTAAGTTTTTGTAAGTTTTACCATCTTTTAACAAAAATATTTTAGTTTTACCTGAAACCAAATGAATTATAAATGTACCTCAAATAGTTTCATAGCATAATATGTTATTAACATTATGAAAGTCATCTGATGGATCAAAATCTTATTAACATTATGAAAGTCATCTTAAAAGTATAAGGGATGTTATGTATGGATGTGTTGTTGTTAGTAGCAATCAAGTAAAATTTTATTTTTATATTTTCTTATTCGCTAGCAATAACATATTAGTGTGTATATAATGACCTAAATTTTATTTCTAACATTGTTGTGTATGATTTTCATTAGGGTTTTATTAAATATGATTTTTTCATAGTTTTGAAAATTTATATATTTGTTGTCCCAGTATTACATTATAATCGTTGTGTCCCTTCATAATTTATGACGACTGCTCAGTTTACCTCACGCGCGCCGAAGACCTTTCACTTCACTCTTAAAAGTTGCGTCTTTTGATGAAAGCCTTTCACTTCACGATATTATAAATAGAAGATAGATAAAGAAAAGATATGAAAAGAATCACACAGTTTTACCAAACCAGAAGATACAATGAAAAGATTTGAGGAGGGCGAGTCTTCTTCTTCTTCGAAGAGGGTTAAACACAATTTTTCTTCAGAACGCACACTTGTAGATTTTCCACTGAATCTGCTAAACACTATTCTGTTGATAGTATCTCAACAATTTCTCGGTGATATGGTTATGCTCAAAATGATGTGTAAGAGTTTTCGTGCTATTGTCGAAGATGATGATTTCTTATCATCAATTGATTGCTTCCTTTTGCATCTTAACTGGAAACATCCCTTTGACTTCCCATCTGCACTAGATTCATTCAGAGTTCAATGTCTTGAAGAAAAAAAACGCTTTGTCCATCTTCATGAGGGTTCTCTTAGAGTTCTTCCGAGAAGGCGATTTGGATCGAGGCCTTTCAACTCTTCGAGATTCTGCTTCTAAGGGCTACGACGTCGCTATTTATAGTTACGCCATCCTTCGTAGGATTGTGAGTCCTAGAGATAATTTCGACAAAGAACTTACGAACCCAAGCAGAGAATTTGTTAGAAGCATTAGAAGAAAACTAGCGAATGCAAACCCTCCATATGTATAACACTACGAAGATCCTCAACAGTTCGTGGAGAAGCAAGCTTAATTTAATGCCAAAAAATTCTACACATGTAAGTGTGAAAAACTGAATTGATAGAGGAATTCAAAGGTGGTGAGAGAGGAACCATATGTGAAGATTGCTTTTGGATCATCCAAGTCTTTTGGTTTTGTCGAGATTTCTGTCAAAAAGTTGCATGGTTTTGATTCATTTCACATTATCACTAAATTATCACAAATTTGTTGTCCCAATTTTACAATACATACAAACCATTTACCCAAATTTTGGCCAAAAACCACCATATTACTCTTCTTTCTCCTCTTCCGACCTTCTCCAGCAGAAGGATATCGTTTCTCTTGTTGTCTCCCACTCTTTCGCTTTGGGTAATTTGGAGGCAAAACATACATTGCCTATATATTATCGGTAACTACCAAATCACTCACATGCGGGACAGGATAAATAGTCTAGTAATACGCGAATGCCCACTGTTCAAACGTATAATATTTTTAGCACAAATTGTATACATGTATATCCATCGTTCTTGTACCCAACTTCATGTATTCAAGCACATCGGCAACTGCATGGACACAAGGATACATGTCTAGATCAAAACGTTTGCAAGAACAAGTTTTTCTCCTCAAGTCCACCAAATATGGTTTCCCATCACGTCCAATGACACTGAATTCCCTCAAGAGGTGTTCAACGTATTAACTCTTAAGCTTGCACCATCCTTAGAGTTAGTGTGTAATTCATTCTCCATAAAAGGTACCATTTTCCTTGTGTTTGATCCACTGACTGCTTCCTGCCTGTGTCTGTTAAACCACTCCACAATTTTTGCAACAATGGCATCAATCATAGGGAGTAAAGTGTACTTCCTTGCGTTCTTGAATACACTATTCAAGGATTCTACAGTATTTGTTGTGTCCATGTTCTACCTAGCCCCTGCAAAATAACACCTTGCCCACCTTTCGACTTTCACTCTCCCTGTCAAATACTCACCTACTTTTGGATACCTAATCTTGAATTCCTCATACTCCTTATCAAATTCAGTCTGTGTATAAATTTGAGTCATTTATCTAAACTTCGTTGCAAATGTTTCTTTGTTGGTGTTACCAGCCCTTCCTATCACATTCTGTGACAAATGGTATACACAAAACTCATGTTCACAACTCGGATACATATCAGCATTGATGAGACCCTTATTTCTATTAGTAATAAATACCAATTCTGGATGAGCTGGTACAATAGTTCTCAGCTGAGTGAATAACCGTTTCCAACTACAATCCTTATCACCATTAACTACACCAAATGCAATGGGGTAATGGTGATGATAATTGGGGTCCTCTTCTCGACCCCCTTGACGAATGACTATAGTACTGTTCTGCGTCCAAACCGACTTTATTTCTTCTGTCCCTTTCTGTGATACACCTTTCCAGGTCAGTCCTTATATGAACAAGTCGCTCATCCATCATAGTAGCCATTCTGGTCATGAGAGCATCCAACAAAAACTGATTCGGATGGTTCTGGTTTCGATTATTTACCCCATGATTTTCCTCCTCTTGTGATTCCACCATCGTTCCTGGGAAAATTTAAACACAAGAGCGAGTAAATAGGCTCAAAAACAACACATAACTTATTTTAAAAATACAGATCAAAGAGTTCTAACTTATTTTTTCTAAACACACAAGATATGATTGTTTATAGAATTCCAAAAGTCATAAAACTTAAAACAGATCGGGTTAGAACAACACAATCTGATTCACGAAGGAAGCTCTGATACCACTTGATATGATCCTTGGAGTAGGATCAACGTCCATTGATGCTACTTCGTGGGTTGTACGTGGTTAACGGTCGAACAAACGGTCGATTGATCGAATGAACGAACGAACAAGTGAACAACGAACGAATGATAAATCGAACAGACGGGTCAACAATGAGAATGAACACAAGCAAACGAGTGAATGATGAGAATGAACACGAACGAACGAGTGAATGATGAGAATGAACATGAACGAACGAGTGAATGACGAGAATGAACACAAACGAACGATGAGAACAAATAGATATGTGGGTTGTAAGAAACTTCTAAGAGTTGCGAAATGACTCTTAGACTTTCAAAGGCTTGAAAATGTTAGGATGTTGAATCTGAATACACTTAAACAACCAAGAAGATCAAACACATAGAAAAGGATTTTAAAATAAGAAGTTTGATAAAAATGAAAGAAAGAACAAGGGAGAATACATATAGAGTTCGAACATGCATGGGAAATTACAAAGACATAAATAACAAAGACCAGATTCAAATTAGCCTTGACTTGCTTCTCTTCTTCCTTGTTTTTGAATTGGTAGAATAATAAGAAATGGGCTGATTTCATCAAGAGGTTGGGGTGAAGTGTTATGGGCTTGCCTCATTAAAAACCTCTCTTAGAAAACCCATTGGGACAAAACTAAGAGGAGGGAAAAAGAGTGCAAACCATAACACCTCTCTTGACGAAGACTTAAGTAGCTTGAATCACAACTATTGTAGTTGGATAAACATACTCAAGTTGGCCTGGAATGGTGTGTAGAAGTTTGCTGAGAGCTTTTTTAAACTTGAGTGACTTGGATCGAGTTATTGGACCGAGAGGAATGTGTAAGGCATCTTCTCCTTCTTCTTTAGTCGTCACAGCTTCAATAGGTTTCTTTGCTCTATCTTTGCTTCCTTTATGTTCTGGTTCTAGTTGTCCTTCCTTATCCATAGTTTCTTTAGTTCCTTCCTCAGCCATGATCATATCAGTGTCGGCGGAACCAAATCAAAAGTGCATGTGCAAACCAGTACATTGAACTCTGTCGACATCGCATTCTGCCATTTTTTATCCCTCAAGACTTGGTTTACGGTTGTTGGAATAAAGGGTTTGGTTGAAATGTTGAGGCAAAGTCGATTAAATGGTTCGGTTATATTGTTTTTAGAATGGGTTTGCATATTGAGGTGATTGATCGGAGGATTAGGAGGTGGCGATGGAGAGGGAGATGGGGAATTTTGGTTTGGTGTCGGAGGGAAAGACAAAGATGATGTGTGTGATGGTGGACTTTGGTTGTGTGGGCTTTAGTGTGAATATGTTGATGGGCTTGGACTATTTGGGCTGGAGTGACTTGGTTGGGCCGATGGGCTTGATTGAATGAGGGGAAGATTTGGACCCAGAGTTAAGGAGTCTGGAGTCAGGGTGTGTGACGACGACGACGGAGATACAGGCGGAGACTCCAATTGTTGCTGTAGCGGAGAGAGAGGCACGTTGTTGTTGAATGCAGAGACCGTCGTTGATGGTGATGGAGGCAATGATGGTGAAGGATCTGAGTATAGGGGTGCGGTGGGAGCTGTGAAGAGTGGCGAGCGTAGGGGTATAGTGGTGGTCGGTGGTGTGAGAACCGGTGACAAATTTTCAGAGGAAGACACAACTGGAGTCGATACCGCAGCAAATTGGTATGTGCCTTCGACAAACCTCACATGTCGAGAAGTGTAGATACGGCCAGATTGCTTGTCAAGACACATATATGCGCTTTGTGAAAGCGAATATCTGAGAAAGACACACGGTGTAGAACGATGGTCAAGCTTGTGAGATGCATAAGGTCTGAGCCAGGGGAAGCACATGCAACCAAACACCTGTAGTTTCAGGTAATTTGGTTTCTGATTGAATAGCCTTTCATACGGGATTTGATTGTCGATTACAGCGCTTGGTAGTCGATTAATGAGATAAACTGCTGCAGTGAAGGCATAAGACCAGTAGCTCGTCGGCATTGAGGATTGACTCATCAGGGTGAGACCAGTCTTAACCACATGGCGATGCTTTCTTTCGGTGATGCCGTTGTGTTCTGGAGTATGTGATGGACTCGTGAGATGAGAGATTCTGTTGTCTGTCAAGAAGCGACGAAGAGCAATAAATTCTCTGCCATTGTCTGAGTATAAGGTACTAATTTTCCTCTGAAACCGAGTCTCAACAAGTGCCTTGAAGGCAATGAAGGTTTCTCGGGTTTAGGCTTTTGTTTTAAGTGGGTACAGCCAGGTGTAGCGAGTATAGTGATCTGTGAAATATTGAGGCAAAGTCGATTAATTGGTTCGGTTATATTATTTTTAGAACGGGTTTGCATATTGTGGTGCTTGATCGGAAGATTAGGAGGTGGCAATGGAGAGGGAGACGGGGAATTTTGGTTTGGTGTCGGAGGGAAAGACGAAGATGATGTGTGTGATGGTGGGCTTTGGTTGTGTGGGCTTGAGTGTTAATATGTTGATGGGCTTGGACTATTTGGGCTGGAGTGGCTTGGTTGGGCCAATGGGCTTGAGTGAATGAGGGGAGGATTTGGACCCTGAGTTGAAGAGTCTGGAGTCAAGGTGTGTGACGACGACGACGGAGATACAGGCGGAGACTCCAATTGTTGTTGTAGCGGAGAGAGAGGCACGTTGTTGTTGGATGCAGAGACCGTCGTTGATGGTGATGGAGGCGATGATGGTGAAGGATCCGAGCATAGGGGTGCGGTGGGAGCTGTGACAAGTGGTGAGCGTAGGGGTATAGTGGTGGTCAGTGGTGCGAGAACCGGTGACAAATTTTCAGAGGAAGACACAACTGGAGCCGATACCGCAACAAATGGGTATGTGCCTTCGACAAACCTCACATGTCGAGAAGTGTAGATACGACCAGATTGCTTGTCAAGACACAGATACGCGTTTTGTGAAAGCGAATATCCGAGAAAGACACACGGTGTAGAACGATGTTCAAGCTTGTGAGCTGTATAAGGTCTGAGCCAGGGGAATCACAGGCAACCAAACACCTGGAATTTTAGGTAATTCGGTTTTTGATTGTATAGCCTTTCATACGGGATTTGATTGTCGATTGCAGCGCTTGGTAGTCGATTAATGAGATAAACTGCTGTAGTGACGGTATAAGACCAGTAGGTCGTCGGCATTGAGGATTGACTCATCAGGGTGAGACAAGTCTCAACCACATGGTGGTGCTTTCTTTCGGCGATGCCGTTGTGTTCTGGAGTATGTGGTGGACTCGTGAGATGAGAGATTCTGTTGTCAGTCAAGAAGCGACGAAGAGCAATAAATTCTCTGCCATTGTCTGAGTATAAGGTACTGATTTTCCTCTGAAACCGAGTCTCAACAAGTGCCTTGAAGGCAATGAAGGTTTCTCTGGTTTTGGCTTTTGTTTTAAGTGGGTACAGCCAGTTGTAGCGAGTATAGTGATCTGTGATAATTATGTAGTATTTTTAGTTGTCAATAGACATATTTGGTGAAGTCCATACATCGCTATAGAGAATTTCTATAGGGTTATTTGAAGTGATTGTATTGGTAGAGAAAGACAACTTGTGGCTTTTGTTAATAAGGCAGTTTGAGCAAGGGAAATATTTATTAAAAGAATCTGAAATAGGCAAAGAAAATTGAGAAACAATTGTTTTTAAAACAGGAAAAGAAGGATGGCCAAGTCTTTGATGCCAAGAGTTGATATCGGTTTTTGGTGTAGGGGAAGCGAAGTTTGATGATGGTGAGGAGACATGCCACTTGTACAGCTCATTCTTGGTTCTGCCTTGGAGCAATCGGGCCCCCATGCTGAGATCCTTCACCTGAAACGAAGTTGGGAGAAATTCCACAGAAACTTGATTATTATTGACATTCGATATACTAATATGAGATTGCGCTTTAAATCAAGAACAAACAAAACATCTTGCAGTTTAAGATCACAGGAAGTAGTAGAGAGAAAAGAGGAACCGGTATGAGAGATGGTGAGACCTGAGCCATCTGCAACGGTGACTTCTTCTACCCCAGTATATGGATGATGCAGCGCAAGATTATTCAGATCGGATGTCAGATGGTGCGTAGCACCCGTGTCCATAATCCAGTTGGCAGCATTGTATGGAGCAGCATTGTGTGGAGCAGCAGTCAAATGAGCACGAGGTTGCCATGGTGCTGGTGCATGAGCTGAAGCAGGACTGTAAACACCAGCCTATTGGAACTGAGGACAGCGCCTTGCGTTGTGACCCGTGATCCCACAGATTTGACATTTGCCGAGGTATGGTCGCGGTGTGTACTGCGAGGACTGACGAGGGGCAGATTGTAGGGAAGACTGCTGCCAATTGGTGTGAGGACGAGGAGTCTGTTTTTGATAGTGCTGATTTTTGGTGTTTCCTTTGTAGGTGGCTGCATTCGCAGTGACGGGAAGCGGCGATGAAGAAGCTAGGACGGACTGAAGCTTGGCCTCTTGATTGAGAAGTTTTCATGAATCTCTGTGAGTGATGGTGGAGAATCACGAGCTTCAATCTGATCAGCAACAGACTTGTAGTCGTCGGAGTGACCTTCAAGGATATATTCAACTTGATCCTCGTGATCAATTGCCTTTCCAAGGAGAGCAAGTTGATCGAATCTAGTGGTGAAGCCTTGATAGTACTCGTTGATGACATAGTTCCCTTCGTCCAATGCTTAAGCTGCTTGATATGGCCACGACTTGGCTTTGCGTAGATGGAGGTGAGTGTGCTCCAGATCTCGGCGGCAGTAGTGGTTTTTGAAAGCAGTGGTTGCAGATTTGTGGTGACGGCACCGAGTAAAGCATTATAGATCAAACGATCTTGCCTTTTCCAGAGTGTATGGGCGATGTTCACAGTGACAACATTATCGGTGGTTGTAGTTGGTGGTGCAACATCGGTGGAGCCATCCAAAAACCCTGCAAGACCGTATCCGTCAAGCAAAGCGTGGATCTGAAGACTCCATCTGAGAAAATTCGAAGCATTTAGCTTTGTAACGTTTTTCATGTTGATTGTGAGGAGAAGAGAAGAACCAGGAACCGTAATGGTTTCATTGGATGTGGCTTGTGTTTCAATGATGAACTCTGAGATTTGAAAAAGAAAAGGTGACGGCCAAAAGAAATAAAAAAAATTTAGATGGTTAGGTATCTTTGCTCTGATACCATGTAATGTAATGACTGAACTGATTATTATTGAGAATGATTTACACGATATATATATATATATATATATATATTGAAAAGTACATGATTTGTTTGATGTTACAGGAACCTAGGCTAAAAACCTAAAAACCTTAAGACAAAATAGTAATGTACTGTTACTTTTTGAACTTTGAATGGTAACATCTATTAGCTGATTGTATCCATCAAAAATAATTGTACGAACATATAATTCTTAGACTCATCAACTATCCAACAGAAAAGAATATTATCGTGGGAAAAATGTTCCAAAAATTGAAAAATGTCAAAATTTCTTACGTGTGCTAACTAAGTGAGGCTTTGCACTCGTGAGTTCGTTGGTCGCCATCAACACCTGTCCACAAAAAATATATATTTAAATATCTATAAGTAGTTTAATAAGAAACACAACCAAACATTTTCTATCTTTTTTGCAATTATTGGTCATTGCAAAAAGCGTGACTAACTTGGCTAATTTTCACATTCTTATCAAAAGACACGTAAACAAACAGTTTAAAAACCCCCAACACATGATTGGGGTGGGGTCATAAATCTTTTGGGAAGTTAACGTTTTATCCAAAAACTCTAGGATTTGTTGACTCATTAAGAGTACAATATGATACCTAAATCACTTATCAACAACCTTTAAATCAGTCACTAGATTACCCTACAACACTCGAGTATTTGATGTATATTTCTAGACTCGCCATATGCATTACTTATTACGTCAACAACCATAAGAAATTCTTTAAAAATGATATATTATATTCTGGCAAAGAAATGGGATAGCCCTAACCAAAAAAATTTCGAATACTTTGCTTTTATAAATCCCAAAATGCTTATAGATAAGGGTATCATATTAGAGAAAATGAGAATGATATGGAAATATGATTCGATAGAAATTGTTCGACCACAAAATAATCAACATCTAGACAATAAAGCAGCTAGAGATAACTCAAGCATGACAGAAGCACGATTAAAGAGAGAGAATGAGTAAGAATAAAGACACAAAACAAACGTAAACATTCATGAGATACAACTTTAGTGAATCATCTCACATAATTAAAGGGCGACTTACTTGGATTCATAAAACTCACCATACAATCATTACTATCAGCTGATAAGGAAAAGTTGGCCAAGCTCGGCGTAATCTGGTAAATACTTTTTTATCCTTAAATTTACGGATCTCTAATACACTACAAGAAAAAATCCGATTTTTTACAGCAAATACCGTATGAAAACGGTAGGATACAATAGGAGATGTCCCGTGGGAAATCGAAAATCGTAGGAATTTCGTAGGAAATTTTCTACGAAAATAAGTTAGTAGAAATTTTTGTAGGGAGTATTGGTAAGAAAATTGAAGGAAATTTTGATCGATTTCCTACCAAAGTATTTGTATGATAATATTTTCTACCATTTTCTTACCAAAAAAATCTTACCATTTTTCGACCGTTATCTTGGAAGAAAATTTTTCTTACCATTTTCCTACGAACTTTATAAAAGATAAATTAATTAATCTAATTTTAATAATTATATTAATTTCAAAAAATCAATAAAATTATACAATAATCATTACTATTAGTCCAAATATAATATATATATATATATATATATATATATATAATGAAATTATTTTAGAGAACAAATAAACTAAATGTTTAAAATCAATTGTACAACAGAACTAAAAGTGAACAACAACTGGAAATTTATTAAAGTAAAAATCAAATGACACCAAATGTGTTCCTAAATTACATACCATTTGGAATATCCTTAAACTATTGAAATATGGTGGTGCATGAAAAGAGTTTAAAATATGGTGGTGCCACCAAATTCACCAAAATGAATTTATCTTTGTACCACGTTTTGACATAATTAACTTTATAGTTAAGCAAGGTTAAACTAAAATAATTTCAGATAAACGACTATCTTGGTATGTAACGTCTTCATTGAGTTTTGTGATTGCAGGTGATTGTAACACTCTGATATCTAAAAATATAGTGGTTCATAAAAAAGCTTACTATGCCATAATTATATGTTGCATTAGTCGTCCTGACGAAACTCTAGAGTTAAACTGTTTGAATTGGATTAATTCCTTGAAAGTGACCTATTGAAAGTGGATTTTGGTACTATTTGAGTAAAGATAAAACATAAGATAATATCCAAAGGTGATTTATAGAGACACTAATGTAATGGCTAAATATATTTGGCAAGTAAATTCTTTATAGTTGGGTTTTACTAATTGCACGTAAACATCCTAATATGAAATGTATTTAGCATTCTCTTAATATTATCTCTGATTTTTTTCACCGGTGTTTGAAAGCACCATGTATGGTTCTCGCGACGTGCCTTTCATTTACATGCATATATTTTATCTTTTTGGGGTTGTTGGTAGACACCGTAATTTTAAATTGGTCATCTAATATATACAAGTTATATTTTTTGGTAAATTCTGATATCAAAATTTTTGAGTTTCCACTGGATTGGATTAAAAATAAATTTTCTTTTTTTTTTATTCACCAAAAATGAATTCTCTATATTTTTAAAAATGCTTAGATTCTCTTTTTGATTAATGACTAATATTCATAAGTAGAGTCTATGTAGTTCACTATTTTTGGCTTCAATAGTTGCATGTAAGCCTAGTAACTTTTTTTCTTTTTAACATTTTCTAAATTTTCATTTAGCAATAATTTAACTGTTCAGGACTCTACCAACATTCCTTTACTTATATGCATATCATATGTTTTGGATTTATTTATTGGGAATGTGACTTTAGACCGTTGCTCTAAGATATCGGCTTTAAAATCTAGAGCCATAGTTTAGAATTTTAAAAAATCGAGGGAACGTAAATGGGTTATGAGAAAATAATTTTATAGTACTTGTTAATAAAATAAAGCTTTTTGCAGCCCAATGGTGTGACTGTGTTGAACGTTTTAGACTAGCATTACTGTTTGAATGATATGAAAATTGAATCACATGCAAAAGACTTTGGAAGTAAAGAAATAATACTAAAAGTTTTGCATAACCTCGAATCAGTCACATACAAAAGACTTTGGAAGTTAAAATATCAAACTGAAAAGTAAGTTTTCATAAGAGTACTGAATCTTAAAGTTTGAAACGCGATAAGTTTCGGACAACAATGATCAAACACATATATAAAATAAATAAAAAAGTAAACTCAAAGCTCAACTTACCTTTACCATCATCCATTAGCTTATGTTCAATTCATCGAATCTAAGATGTTCTAAGCATGAGGTGGCTCAATCCAAAGGCTCTTAAGGGGGCATAGTTCTCTCTGCATCTGCCATAGTTTTGTTATTTTTGGGAGCTGCGGATAGTACCTACCTTCATCCAACGAGTAGGATACACAAGTCTTGCAGCGTAAACCATACTTTGGGAAGCATACACTGTTCCTCATCCCTTGAACATCCAATCTCGCCTCTGAGGAGTAGAGACTTGCAAAGATTGTCACGCCGTCAAGAGTAGTACTACTCATCTCCTCCCAATTTGAGGAGACAAGTTTATACACCATCGGCCTCTCGCTGCTACATGTATACATGAGAAAGAGCTCTCCTCTAAGCTCAGTCAAGTAAATTCTCTTCGGCAGATTAAACCATTGATCACTATGAATATAAGGGCACCTATGTTCCTTCCATACTTGATGACTCACTGTGCTGGAAGCTAGATCAAAGTCAACTAAAACACCTCCCGAGCTGAAGCAATAAAAGTGATCATTGGCAAAGACAATGTTGCTGTGCATGTTGGGGTTAAATCCTTGAGAGCAAGAAAAATCTTGAGTAATCCAATCAGTTGCTCCAGGATAGCAAATGCATATACGAACGATATATCTAGTAAAAGGTCTTAAGGCTATTACCGCACAAGTACCCGATGTAGGGGCCGAAGAGAAAGCAATCGCCTGAAAGGACAACCCACACTTTGGCAAGTTTATAAGCTCTCGAGTATAAGGGTTGAAGAAGAACATGTCCACAAAATTGGATCTGCGCATCAGCAACCATCCGTCTTTCGAGTAACAAACATCGGTGCTAGCTAACTCGGGCAAATTCAGTGTGTACCTCTGCTGTTCCACTGGATCGAAGAGAATAATCAAGTCGCCGACACGTTTCGGAAAGGATAAAACCCATTGATGCTTTCCCACAACCCCAACAGATTTAGCGGCTCTACGCCATGCCTTGCAGACAGCAGACGCACGAATCTGATCTTTTAACACAAGATAACACATTATTGTTCCCAAAAGGCATGATGGAAGGTCAGCAACAGTGAAAGCCTTCTTCTCTTGCCCATTCTTACTGACATCGTCGTTTGACCTACATAAAGATTTCGATCAACACATTAAAAAACATATATATATGTGGTTTTGTTTTTGGAGGAGACGTAAGACATAAAATACCACAAAGCCATGAGACTAAAATATATATGTCTCAAATTGAAAGCTATGAGTTTTGGAAGACCTAGCTGTTGCAAGATGCTTCAAGAAAGCCGAGAAAACATTATGCACACGTCTTAGGAACCCTAATTGTTTAATTGTGGAAGTTATAAATATTTAAGGTAATCAGTGGCCACGAAGATGCATCAGGTCATTAAATCATGCTAGCTTCGGCATTCAATATTATATTTTCTTTTAGAGAATCCAAGAAATTAATTTTTGCAATTGAACAAAAAAAAGACAATAACTGAAACATTGTGTGCATAGGTCATAAAATTCCTAAATTTTCTGAGTTCTCTAGATCCTCTACTTCCGCATAACTCTTATCTATGAAGCTAAATTTTGAAAACCAATTAGGATTCAAACGAATTTAACAAAAGGGAAACACATAAATCTATTTAACTCTTCAAATTTGATTACAAAAAAACCCAAAGAGACATTTAGGATTAAAAAAAAACCCTAAAATTAACCCCTAAATTTTTTTTATTTATCTAGATCCATCATCATGTACATATTGTGATTCAAAGACTACAATCTAATGAAATTCTTTGAGAAACATTTGCTATATATCATTTTTTATCTATCAGTATTGAGAGAGATAGAGATAGAGAGAGAGGAACTCACAAGATAAGCTTTCTTCTCTTACCACTCATTTTGACTTCATCAAATAATAAGACACAAAAATAAAAATGTTATGTCACAACAACTAATGTATACCTATATATAATAGAACCAAATGTCACTATTTAACTTTTGTAGATAAGGCAAACAATTTAGAGATGTCAATTAGGGTCAAAGTTCAAAGCCCAATTCGGCCCAACCATGACAGACTTTGGATTTGGGTATATAAGTCCAAATATTAGGTTTTCCAAGATATATGGTCTTTTAGGCTGACCCTATGTGTTTATACTAGGTTTAAAAATCAGAATATATCCAATATCATATAGACTTTAAGTCAAAAGGTTTATTTAAACAATACCACATATTGAAATTGTATAAAATATTGATTTACATTAACAATTACAACTAGAAAAACTGTTATTTATTTATGATGAACATAATAGTTCAACGGAATTAAAAAAAAAAGCTACGTCAGCAGAGGGTTTGGGAGGCGATTCAGAAAGCGATCTAGGGTTCCCAATCTTTTGCTTCACGCAAGCCGCCGTCGGCGGGCTGCCGGAGCCAATATGCCGATCCCTGAAGAGGAATCTTCACCACCAAGGATTTTCACACCACCATCTGATCCAGAGAAGAAATCATTGATAAGTGTTGCAACCAAACAGAGTTTACAAAGGTTTGAAGTGGAGGTTGCAGAAGTAGAAGGCAGATAAACGATTGATGTGCCAGAGGAAATTTTGGTAGATGCTCAGCCTCTTTGGGAAGATTTTCTGGTGGGCCGCTTCGCAGCAACAGCCCCACATGTAGCAAAGATTCATGTAATCGTGAATAAGATCTGGACATTGGGAGACAAATCAATAAAGAGTGACGTCTACAGCGTTGATGCTATTACAATAAATTTTAGAATCAAGAGCCTTGCACCACGACAACGGGTATTAAGAAGGGGAATGTGGAACATATACCAAATACCGAAAGACTATGATCTATGAATCTAAATTTTGAAAACCAATTAGGATTCAACCGAATTTAACAAAAGAGAAACACATAAATCTATTTAACTATTCAAATTTGATTACATACAAAAAAACTCAAAGAAACCTTTAGGATTAAATAATAAAAAACTAAAATTAGAACCCTAAATTTTTTTTTATTTCTCTAGATCCTTCATCATGTACATATTTTGATTCAAAGACTACTATCTAATGAAATTCTTTGACAAACCTTTTCTTCTCTTACCACTCATTTTGACTTCATCAAATAATAAGACACAAAAATAAAAATGTTATGTCACATTAACTAATGTATACATATATATAATAGAACCAAATATCACTATTTAACTTTTGTAGATAAGGCAAACAATTTAGAGATTTCAATTAGGGTCAAAGTTCAAAGCCCAATTCGGCCCAACCAGGAACGACTATGAATTTGGGTATTTAAGTCCAAATATTGGGTTTTCCAAGATATATGGTGTTTTAGGCTGACCCCATATGTGTTTATACTAGGTTTAAAAATTCGAATATATCCAATATCATATAGACTTTAAGTCAAAAGGTTTATTTAAACAATACCGCATATTGAAATTGTATAAAATATAGATTTACATTAACAATTACAACTAGAAAAACTATTATTTATTTATGCTGAACATAATAGTTCAACGAATTGAAAGTGCTGAAAGAGTGTTGGAACAGTGAATGACATGTTGGTATATGAAACTGAATTGGTTAATGTTAACATAATTCAAAAAATTAATTGAGACAAATATCATAAAAATATTTTGTCAATCTAATAATTATGTTCTTTTTTATCGTGATAACCAGTTAGTTCATTATAATGTAATATAAGCTTTCTTTGATCAATCATTTGGATTTACAGCAGATAATAAGACACAAGTAAAAATGTTATGTCACAACTGATACCTATATAAAACCAAACATCACTACTTAATCTAATAAAATACTTTGAGAAACCTTTGATATATCTTTTTTTAATCTGAGAGTATTGAGAGAGAGAGAAATAGAGAGAGAGAGAGAGAGAGAGGAGGGGCAAAGTCCAAAGTTCAAAGTTCATTTCAGTCCGGCAATGAACTAGAAAATAAATTCCTAATAAAAACTAGAAAATAATCAAAAATATGTTTAGATAATTTTATTATAATTGTGTGGAGATAATCATGAGATATAGTTGTTGTGATTTTCCATTTATATAAAATTAAAAATTGTCAAGATAATGAATATAAAAAAAAATATAAATGATTACAAAATTTAGGAAATAAAATGATATTTCTTAAAATTTCATAGATTTATTGCTTAGCTGAGAAAATGTCTATAATAATATAGATTTATTGCATCTTTGAATAGTTTGACTTAATTGTAATATATTTTTATAAAAAAAAGTGTCTCGATCACTGAAATCATAATTAAAGGTAAGCATTTATTATTTCTAAATCTTCGTATTCAATATTGCTTAATTAGCATGACGTGTCCAAAACATTACTTTTATATATTTATATTTTATTCTTTATTCAATTACGCACATATCTATATTTATATATTCCCTCTGTCCCAAAATATATGATATTTTGGCTAGAAGCACAGAGTTTAAGAATTAATAAAAAATTTCTCATATATAAAAATTCAACCAATAGAAAAAATTACTACATAACTAAAATAGACATAAACAACGAAATTAATATAAAATAAACATAAAAATTAGAGAAAATATTATATTTTGGAACAAAACTTTTCCTCTAAAACATTTTATATTTTGGGATAGAGGGAATCCAATATTGTCAAATTATATATATAATGAAACCAATTTAATATAATGAAAAAGTAATGAAAAAACTACCGTGTGTATANTTACAGATAGCTGAGGTACATGCGAAGCTGGATTCAGTTCACAGTCTGTTATTGAGTAAGCAGCAGAAGGCAGTGCATTTTGCTGAGGAAGTCGAGAACATAGAAGAGGGTGAAGCAGAGGATGTCAACTACATAGGTGGTAATGGGTTTCAGAATTCATACAACCGCGGCTTCACTAACAATTCTCAGAGAAGTGGATTCAAACCTGATTTCAAGACTGCGAACTTCGGAACTCAGAAGCCATTTCAGAACAGTGGGTACACCCGGACTTATGGGAATTCATCCTATCAGACACCACCTCCCAAGACTCCAGAAAGCAAAGTCGAGACTATGCTTGAACAGATTCTTGAGGGGCAGCAGAAGATGACCGTTGACTTCAATGGGAAGATGAACGCCTTATACACTGATCTGAATGGGAAGATTGAGGCTCTGAACATCCATCATAAGAAGTTGGAAACTCAGAGTGCTCAGACGGCAGAGACTGTGAAGAGACAGGATGGTTTCCTACCGGGTAAGACAGTGAATCCGAGGGAACATGTTCATGCTATCACATTGAGAAGTGGTAGAGAGGTTGCTCCAAGGCAGAAAAAGGCTTATTCGCCTCCGCAACTCGTCGATCTTGCTGGAGAAGACGATGAAGATGATCAGTTTCCTGGAAACTCACGAGCATTGATCGATACTACCCCTGTATCGATCGATACCCCTCCTCCACGATCATCACCTGTACAGATTTCCACAGAATCGGTTGAAAAACCGCGAGCATCAATCGATACTACCCCAGTATCGATCGATAATCCCCCTAAGGCCGACCAGAAGCAGACAACAGGTCACGTCGGTAGAGTGTATGTACCGAAGGTTCCTTTCCCTCGACCCCCTGCTAAGTCAAAGAAAGAAACAGAAGAAGCTAGATGCAGAGCGATGTTAGAGAAGATAGTGGTCGAACTCCCATTCGTCGATGCTCTTAAGACTGCACCAGCTTTCAGACGGTATATCAAGAGGATGGTTTCGAGTAATGTAAACCTCGAGGAGGGAGTACTGAGAGTTACCCACGAGTGCAGTGCGATTCTTCTCAACAGGATTCCACAGAAATTACCAGAAGCTGGTAGTTTTGTCTTGGACTGCACAATCTTCACGGAGAGGTTTGAACGTTCTCTTTGCGATCTTGGTTCGAGTGTGAACCTTATGCCATACTCAGTAGCTAAGAGAATGGGGATGACAGACTTCACACCGACAAAGATCTCCTTGATCCTTGCCGATCGATCAATCCGATTCCCTGAAGGTTTACTTGAGGATGTCCCGATCACCATTGGGAACTATTTTGTTCCAACCAATTTCATCGTCCTTGAGTATGATGCTGAACCGAGAGATCCATTGATATTGGACAGACCGTTCTTAGCTACAGCTGGGGCCCTAATCGATTGCAAGAATGATCGGATATCTCTCAATATTGGTGATTTGGTCATGACATTTAACATGGAGAAGATGATGAAGAAACCAACCATCGATGGTCAGACTTTCTTCATTGACACATTCAGTGACCTATCAGATGAGTACTTCCTGCGATTGCATCCTGAGAACCCCTTGGAGAGAGCTTTGGTTTGCTCGGTTGAGACAGAGACAGTTCCCACAGAAGTTGCTGCTGCATATGCGACGATCCTTGACAGCCAAGCCGAGGCTTCGATCGATACCACAGGAGGTATCGATCGATACCAACCCCTTCGTCCAGAAGAGCTGCAAGTCTCTCGCACCAGATCCGATTCTCTGCCTGATTGGAGTGAAGCGAAAGCTCCTAAGCTTGATCTTAAGCCACTCCCAGCTAGCCTAAGGTACGTATTCCTTGGCCCTAACTCTACTTATCCTGTGATTGTCAATTCCTCTTTGAACAACACAGAGGTCGCCTTACTGCTGAGCAAGCTGCGCAAGTATCGCAAAGCTCTCGGCTATTCTCTTGATGATATTTCAGGTATCTCACCAGATCTTTGCATGCATCGGATTCATCTGGAGGACGAGTCGAAGGCTTCAATAGAGCATCAGCGGCAACTTAACCCGAATCTGAAGGAAGTGGTTAAGAAAGAGATCTTGAAATTGCTGGAAGCAGGAGTTATCTATGCCATTTCTGACAGCAGTTGGGTCAGTCCGGTTCATGTTGTTCCTAAGAAGGGAGGCTTCACAGTGGTTAAGAATGAGAAAGATGAGCTGGTTCCGACGAGAACAATCACTGGGCATCGATTACAGGAAGCTGAACGCCGCGACAAGGAAGGATCACTTCCCATCAGATTGGAGCCTGCCTTTTGAGGTCATGTGTGATGCCAGTGACTATGCAGTTGGATCTGTTTTGGGACAGAGGAAGGACAAGAAGCTGCATGTGATCTATTATGCCAGCAGAACGCTGGATGACGCCCAAAGGAATTACAGCACCACTGAGAAGGAATTGCTTGCTGTTGTGTTCTCTTTTGTGAAATTTCGCTCCTATCTGATAGGAAGTAAGGTGATTGTGCATACTGACCATGCTGCTCTTAGGTATCTGCTGCAGAATAAGGATATGAAACCTCGATTATGTCGATGGGTTTTGCTGCTCCAACGTTGTGACATAGAAATCAAGGACAAGAGAGGGGTAGAGAATGGCGTTGCAGATCATCTCTCGCGCATGAGGATCAGTGAAGAGGTTCTCATTGATGATTCTTTGCCCGAGGAGAAGATATACTTCATTGAGACTGGTTCAGCCTCGCTTCTGTCAGAGAAGACGACGAGCATCGATCGACACCCTTGCAGTATCGATCGATACCCTAAAACGTTGCTACCTTCAGATCACGATTTCAGCATCGATCGATACCCTCACTGTATCGATCGATACCAGAGACTTTCCACGGCTGAATTGTCTGAAGATCAGTCTGTATTTAAAGAATCTTTGGCGATCACTTCTCCAGCTGAACCTTGGTATGCCGACATCGCCAACTACCTTGCTGCTGATCTAGAACCAAAGCACCTCAAGAAATATGTCAAGAAGAAGTTCATGAGAGATGTCAGACGCTACTTCTGGGATGAGCCATATTTGTACAAGCACTGCTCTGATGGGATTTACAGAAGATGTATAGCTGAGTCTGAGGTGCCGGATATCCTGTTTCATTGCCATGGTTCTGAATATGCTGGGCACTTTGCTACATTCAAGACGGTCTCTAAGGTTCTACAAGCCGGTTTCTGGTGGCCTACGATGTTTAAGGATGCTCATTCTTTCATTTCATGTTGCGATGTGTGTCAGAGACGGGGTAAGATCAGCAAGCGCCATGAGATGCCACATAACTTCATCCTGGAGGTTGAGGTCTTTGATTGCTGGGGTATTGATTTCATGGGACCATTCCCTCCATCGCGACAGAACCGCTACATCTTAGTCGCTGTCGACTATGTCTCTAAGTGGGTAGAGGCAATTGCTAGTCCTACCAACGATTCTGCCGTGGTCCTTAAGCTATTTAAGACCATCATCTTCCCACGATTTGGAGTACTCAGAGTTGTCATCAGTGATGGAGGTACTCACTTCATCAACAAGATCTTTGAGAAGCTGCTAAGGAAGTATGGTGTACACCACCGCGTTGCCACGCCATATCATCCTCAGACTAGTGGACAAGTAGAGGTCTCCAATAGACAGATCAAAGAGATCTTAGAGAAGACAGTTGGTGCTACAAGGAAGGATTGGGCGATGAAATTAGACGACGCTCTTTGGGCCTACAGAACAGCGTTCAAGACGCCACTCGGGACAACACCATTCCATTTGCTGTATGGAAAGGCATGCCATCTTCCTGTAGAGATAGAGCACAAAGTAGCCTGGGCTACAAAACTATTGAATTTCGACATCAAGTCTGCAGCACAAAGGCGATTGGTTCAGTTGAATGAGTTGGATGAGATCAGATACTCCGCCTATGAAAACTCCAAGCTGTACAAGGAAAGGACCAAAGCTTATCATGACAAGAAGATCCTTTCCCGACACTTTGAACCAAATGACCAGGTACTTCTGTACAACTCTTGTTTGCAATTGTTTCCTGGGAAATTGCGTTCTCGTTGGTCAGGTCCCTTCACAATCAAGGAGGTCCGGCCTCATGGAGCTGTAGTGTTGCTGAATGCTGAAGGCAAAGAGTTCTCCATGTCACTATTGGGCAAAAGCCATCATTCCAGATGGATACATTGTGCCTCTGGCTGAACCACCCGCTGCCTGACTGATCTCCATGTCAAGCTAATGACATTAAACAAGCGCTTGGTGGGAGGCAACCCACTGGTGAGTTTGTAAATAGTTTTTATTTTGATTTGTTAGTTTTATTTCTGTGTTGTGTTTTCACGTGGAACCAGGTCCAGACGACGAGCATCGATCGATACTTCTTGGGATCGATCGATACCATTCGCCTAAAGGGAGTTATGCCATACGCTGAGCATCGATCGATACCACTTACGGTATCGATCGATACTCAGCTCCAAGTAGGTTTTTTCTATAAAACCTTCGGGTTTTCATCTCAACTCCCTCATTATCGCTCGACGCCGTCCTTGTTTCCTCTCCCACTCTCACATCTTTTTCAATTTTTCATTAATTTCTTCAATTCCAAACTCTATTTCACTCAGATTTTTGACCACATTATCATTCTCTCATTCACTCCTTCGATCTACCAGATACTGCACTCGATTTCACCCTTTTAGATGTGTTGGCAGAATCGATTTGAGGTTTCCTTTGTTGTGAAGCTTTAGCTCTGTTTCTTGTCATCATTAGCTATAGGTGAATGAAGTTGCCATATTAGGATGAGAATGGATATAATAGGGCTAGAGTAGACTTAGGAATTCGAATTTAGGGTGATAGATTGGAAATTGGGTGATCTGTGGAATGAAATTCACGATTTTGCCTCGAGCATCGATCGATACCCCTTGGTATCGATCGATACCCAACCTGTAATAGAATTGAATTTTGCGATGTCATCTGTCGAACATGTGTGCCTCTATATCCAGCATCGATCGATACCCCCTGGTATCGATCGATGCCAGCACTTATTGAACGAAAGAGCTATTCTAACTTCTGTTTTCACTTTGCTNGTCTTTGATTGCTGGGGTATTGATTTCATGGGACCATTCCCTCCATCGCGACAGAACCGCTACATCTTAGTCGCTGTCGACTATGTCTCTAAGTGGGTAGAGGCAATTGCTAGTCCTACCAACGATTCTGCCGTGGTCCTTAAGCTATTTAAGACCATCATCTTCCCACGATTTGGAGTACTCAGAGTTGTCATCAGTGATGGAGGTACTCACTTCATCAACAAGATCTTTGAGAAGCTGCTAAGGAAGTATGGTGTACACCACCGCGTTGCCACGCCATATCATCCTCAGACTAGTGGACAAGTAGAGGTCTCCAATAGACAGATCAAAGAGATCTTAGAGAAGACAGTTGGTGCTACAAGGAAGGATTGGGCGATGAAATTAGACGACGCTCTTTGGGCCTACAGAACAGCGTTCAAGACGCCACTCGGGACAACACCATTCCATTTGCTGTATGGAAAGGCATGCCATCTTCCTGTAGAGATAGAGCACAAAGTAGCCTGGGCTACAAAACTATTGAATTTCGACATCAAGTCTGCAGCACAAAGGCGATTGGTTCAGTTGAATGAGTTGGATGAGATCAGATACTCCGCCTATGAAAACTCCAAGCTGTACAAGGAAAGGACCAAAGCTTATCATGACAAGAAGATCCTTTCCCGACACTTTGAACCAAATGACCAGGTACTTCTGTACAACTCTTGTTTGCAATTGTTTCCTGGGAAATTGCGTTCTCGTTGGTCAGGTCCCTTCACAATCAAGGAGGTCCGGCCTCATGGAGCTGTAGTGTTGCTGAATGCTGAAGGCAAAGAGTTCTCCATGTCACTATTGGGCAAAAGCCATCATTCCAGATGGATACATTGTGCCTCTGGCTGAACCACCCGCTGCCTGACTGATCTCCATGTCAAGCTAATGACATTAAACAAGCGCTTGGTGGGAGGCAACCCACTGGTGAGTTTGTAAATAGTTTTTATTTTGATTTGTTAGTTTTATTTCTGTGTTGTGTTTTCACGTGGAACCAGGTCCAGACGACGAGCATCGATCGATACTTCTTGGGATCGATCGATACCATTCGCCTAAAGGGAGTTATGCCATACGCTGAGCATCGATCGATACCACTTACGGTATCGATCGATACTCAGCTCCAAGTAGGTTTTTTCTATAAAACCTTCGGGTTTTCATCTCAACTCCCTCATTATCGCTCGACGCCGTCCTTGTTTCCTCTCCCACTCTCACATCTTTTTCAATTTTTCATTAATTTCTTCAATTCCAAACTCTATTTCACTCAGATTTTTGACCACATTATCATTCTCTCATTCACTCCTTCGATCTACCAGGTAATGCACTCGATTTCACCCTTTTAGATGTGTTGGCAGAATCGATTTGAGGTTTCCTTTGTTGTGAAGCTTTAGCTCTGTTTCTTGTCATTATTAGCTATAGGTGAATGAATTTGCCATATTAGGATGAGAATGGATATAATAGGGTTTGAGTAGACTTAGGAATTCGAATTTAGGGTGATAGATTGGAAATTGGGTGATCTGTGGAATGAAATTCACGATTTTGCCTCGAGCATCGATCGATACCCCTTGGTATCGATCGATACCCAACCTGTAATAGAATTGAATTTTGCGATGTCATCTGTCGAACATGTGTGCCTCTATATCCAGCATCGATCGATACCCCCTGGTATCGATCGATGCCAGCACTTATTGAACGAAAGAGCTATTCTAACTTCTGTTTTCACTTTGCTTTTTCTCAGATGGCTCCCCGTAAGAGGACACGACAGGATGATGCTTCCAGTTCCAATCCCCCACGCCAAGAGTACAGTCTCCAAGACGAGGTGGAGGCATTCCATGACTCATAGTGGCACGCTGGAGTCATCACAACCATTCTTACTGGCGATCGCTACAGGGTCCTAAAGGGTGGCTTCACAGAGGATACTGGTCGTCAGAGTTTCATTGACGCTCACATCAGCAACCTAAGGCCTGCGCCACGACGTTCACCATCTCCTTCTACTCTTGCACCTGTTGCTAGGCCTCCCAGGCCTAAGCTGGAGGGGAAGATGATCGTTCCGCAACGCAATTGGGAAGGTCTGCCCAAGGATGAGACAGAGAGTGAGGCTTGCATTTACATGCCGATAGCTTAGGAGTGGGACGAGTATGACACTCTGTTCTTCAACGAGTGGCTACGTGTTGTCATCCTGCCTACTCGTTTTGTCGATCCACACACCATGCGTCGTCTAGGCATCGACGTTGATCTTTCTGCCATGCTTGATAAGATTGGATTGGGCACTCTTTACTCTTGGCAGTATGATCTTTACCCAGACCTCGTGCGTTAGTTCCTCGCCACAGCTCGAGTGTATTACAGAGACGAGGTCCACCGCACTGCTTCAGAGGGCACGTTGACTTTCCTGATCAGAGGAGTTCGTTACAAGCTGCCTATCCCTGACCTCTGCGGTATCTACAGGTTTGATCCTTATCCTCAGCAGATCGCTCTCCCTTCCCAGTTTCAAGATCTGCAGAACTTTTGGCGACACATTGGTCTTGGCGCCTAAAGCTCCAAGACCTCTACTCAGATTGATATCTGCCACCCGACTCTGCGTTGCATTGCCAGGATTCTGAGCTCTACCTTACTCTGCAAGATGGAGCCGAACAAGCTGAGGATCTTAGAGCTGATGCTATTATACAAGGCAGTTGCTGACATCATTCCTGAGGATAGGTTCGAGTGGCCCGAGTTGAACCTCGAGGTCAACATTGGCGCTCTCTTTGCTCACCACTTGGTCTCTCTGAAGAACAAGCCTTTCACTGGCCGCAACTACGCCACAACGCGGAAGTCCAAGTCAGTTGGTAGCCTCCTCACACCTATCTTCGAGCACTTTGGCATCTCCACTGCAGCATGTTCGATTGTTACTACTCGCTCTCTTATGGATGATCATCATATGCAGCATATGCGTTGGTTGAAGGCCACTCGCCGCTGGTGCCTGCCTACGACAGATGGAGAGCTCTTTGTGTAGCTCCCCAACCGCGCTCTCACCACCATTGGAACTCACCCATCGCGGCTACATTTTGATCCAGACGCGAGTCTGCTTTCGGTCGCCCCTTCTGCTCGTGTCCGCGCACCACGCCAGCTTCCGACCGCTCCTGACGCTGCAGCTGCTGACTCTGCTGGGAGTCAGCCTTGCCGTTCACAGCGCCGCCCGACATCTGCTCCTGCTCCTTATTTTCCTCCACCACCAGTGCTACCGATGGAGACAGCTACTTTTCAGAGATATGTGGTGGAGAGTCTGCAGAGTATCTGGGCCGCTGTTTCTCGATGCCGCT
>SMJT01000021.1:1511274-1554160 GCA_004349715.1 Crucihimalaya himalaica | reverse complement strand
ACTCCTGGCAGTCAAAAAACATCCTCAAAACTTGAGTATGTTTATCCAACTACACTAGTTGTGATTCAAGCTACTTAAGTCTTCGTCAAGAGAGGTGTTATGGTTTGCACTCTTTTTCCCTCCTCTTAGTTTTGTTCCCAATGGGTTTTCTAAGGAGAGTTTTCAATGAGGCAAGCCCATAACACTTCACCCCAGCCTCTTGATGAATCAGCCCATTTCTTATTATTCTACCAATTCGCAAACAAGGAAGAAGAGAAGCTAGTCAAGGTAATTTGAATCTAGTCTTTGTTATTATGTCTTTGTAATTTCCCATGCATGTTCGAACTCTATTATGTATCTTCTCCCTTGTTCTACTTTCATTTTTATTAAACTTCTTATTTTAAAATCCTTTTCTAAGTGTTTGATCTTCTTGCTTGTTTAAGTGTATTCGGATTCCAAAATCCTTACAATTTTCAAGCCTTCGAAAGTCTAAGAGTCATTCCACAACTCTTAGAAGTTTATCTTACAACCCACAGATCTATTTGTTCTCATCGTTCGTTCGTGTTCATTCTCATCATTCACTCGTTCGTTCATGTTCATTCTCATCATTCACTCGTTCGTTCGTGTTCATTTCTCATCATTCACTTGTGTTCATTCTCATTGTTCAACCCGTTCGTTCGATTTATATCGTTTCGTTGTTCATCTTGTCATTCATTCGTTTCATTCGATCAATCGACCGTTCGTTTCGACCGTTAACCACGTACAACCCACAAAGTCGCATCAAAAGGACGTTGATCCTACTCCAAGGATCATATCAAGTGGTATTCAGAGCTTGCCTTTCGTTGAATCAGATTGTGGTTGTTCTAACCTGATCTGTTTTAAATTTTTATCGACTTTTGGAATCTATAAACAATCATATCTTGTGTGGTTTAGAAAAAATCAGTTAGAACTCTTTGATCTGTATTTTAAAATAAGTATTGTGTTGTTTGAAGCCTATTTACTGCTCTTGTGTTTAAATTTTCCCGACGAACGATGGTGGAATCACAACGAGGAGGAAAATCATGGGGAAATAATCGAAACTAGAACCATACGAATCAGTTATTTGGATGCTCCTCATGAACAGAAATGCTACTATGATGGATGAGCGACTTGTTAATATAAGGACTGATCTGGAAAGGTCTATCACAGAAAGGGACAGAAGAAATAAAGTCGGTTTTGGACGCAGAACAGTACTATAGTCATTCGTCACAGGGGTCGAGAAAGAGGAAGACGCAATAAGAGAAGAAATGCAACCACGTAATGTTGATACACTTGCTAGCCTTTAAATCACAGTTCCATTCATTTTCAAGGCACCAACAATCCTGCAAGAGTATTTAGATGGATAAAAAAGATAGAACTTGTGTTCAATTGTAGAGAATACACGGAAGAGTACAAGCTGAAGATTGCTCCACAGAATTTAAGGATTATGCTCTAAGCTGGTGGGATCAATTGGTCACGGCAAGAAGACATGCTGGAGACTTTCCCATTGAGACATGGAACCAAATGAAGATTCCGATGAGGAAGAGGTTTGTGCCAAGCCATTACCATAGAAGAGTTGCACATAAACTCAGAACTTTGTCACAAGGGAAACCGTTTCCGTGGAAGAGTACTACAAAGAGATGGAGACTCTCATGATTAGAGCGGACATTCAAGAGATAGTGAAGCTACAATGGCAAGGTTTATGGGAAGATTGAACAGAGAAATCATAGGTCGGTTAGAGGTTCATCACTATGTTGAAATAGATAACTTCTCCACAAGGCTATCATGTTCGAGAAGTAAATCAAGAGAAGAAGCTACAAGTCTCATCCCGGGTCAAGTAAGCCTAACTATCAAAGGGACGACAGACTCAGTTCCTACAAGGATCCTAAGCTGTTTCCTAGAGCAAGAACTGAAGAACATAAAACAAAATACTAAGGGTAAAGACAAGCCATCAACCTCCAAAGCCCGTGACATACAATGCTTCAAATGCAAATGATTTGGCATTATTCCAATGAGTGTTCTAATAAAAGAGTGATGGTCATCCGAGATAATGGAGAGATTGAATCTGAAGATGAACATTCGGAAACAGAGGACATGGAGAAAAATGTGAATCCTTTTGCAGGAATTAAAGAATGTATTTCCTGAGGAAAGTCCACAAGGCTTACCACCGATCAGAGGCATTTGAACATCAAATTAATTTATACCCGGAGCTCTTTACCAAACAAACCAGCCTATAAAACCAATCTGTTGGAGACTAAGGAGCTTCACAACAGGTCAGTGAGCTGATGGAGAAAAGACATATCTGTGAGAGCATGAGTCCATGTGCTGTTCCTGTTTTGCTCGTTCCAAAGAAAGACAGAAGTTGGAGGATGTGTGTTGATTGCCGAGCCATCAATAATATCACTGTAAAGTATCGCCACCCTATCCCTAGACTTGATGATATGCTTGATGAGTTGCATGGTTCTAGTATCTTTTCTAAGATAGATCTTAAGAGCGGCTATCACCAAATTAGGATGAAGGAAGGTGATGAATGGAAAACCGCATTTAAAACTAAACAAGGACTTTATGAGTGGTTAGTAATGCCATTTGGATTGTGTTAATGCTCCCAGCACTTTCATGAGGTTAATGAATCATGTCTTAGATTATTCAAAGGCGCGTGGTATACTTTGATGACATCTTAGTATATAGCAAAGGGCTGAATGAGCATGTTAGGCATCTAAGAATGGTTTTTGAAGTCCTTAGGAAGAAACCTTGTTGCCAATCTTAAGAAATGTACTTTTGAACGGATAACCTTGTTTTTAGGCTTTGTTGTAAGTACAGATGGCATAAAGTGGATGAAGAGGAAAATCAAAGCAATCAAAGAATGGCCGAGTCCTAAATCCGTTAGAGAAGTGAGAAGCTTCCATGACTTGCTGGATTCTATTGAAAAATTTGTGAAGGACTTTTAGCACTTTGACAGCCTCTCTCACTGAAGTTATCAAAAAGAACGTTGGATTTAAATGGGAGCCAGCTCAAGAAGAAGCCTTCCAAACCATAAAAGAGAAGCTCACTCATTCCCCTGTTCTTGCTCTCCCTGATTTTAATAAAACTTTTGAGATTGAATGTGATGCTTCCGGGTTGGTATTGGAGCTGTTCTTATGCAGGAGAAAAGACCGATTGTGTTCTTTAGTGAGAAGCTTGGAGGAGCTACCCCGAACTACCCTACCTATGACAAAGAACTCTATGCGCTTGTTAGAACATTACACACATGGCAACACTAACTCTGGCCTAAAGAGTTTGTGTATACATACGGACCATGAATCTCTCAAGTATCTCAAGGGCCAACAAAAACTCAACAAAAGACATGCTAGATGGATAGAGTTTATTGAGACATTTCCTTATGTGATAAAGTACAAAAAGGTAAAGACAATGTTGTAGCCGACGCATTGTCTATGAGGTATGTTCTCTTAACCTCTCCTGAGACTAAGCTACTGGGCTTTGAGCACATCAAGGAGCAGATGGATTTCTATTCTTTGAGAATAGGTTGTGTGTACCTAATTTTTCTTTAAGAGATTTGTTTGTCAAGGAAGCTCATGCAGAGGTTTAATGGGACATTTTGGCGTGGCTAAGACATTGAATGTGATGCAAGAACATTTTTTTTGGCCTCATATGAAGAAAGATGTGGAAAAAGCGTGTGAAAGATGTGCTACTTGTAAACAAGCCAAATCTAAAGTACAACCCACGGTTTGTATACTCCTTTACCTATTCTTTTGCATCCATGGCATGATATTTCTATGGACTTTGTTGTTGGGCTGCCTAGGACTAGGACTGGAAGAGATTCCATTTTTGTGGTGTTGATAGGTTCTCGAAAATGGTACATTTCATACCTTGCAATAAAACTGATGATGCTATGAACATTTCTAGGTTATTCTTTAATGAGATTGTGAGGATACATGGCATGCCTAGGACTATAGTTTCGGATAGAGATACTAAATTTCTTAGTTTTCTTTTGGAAAACTCTCTGGTCTTGAGTGAATGAGGGGAGGATTTGGACCCAGAGTTAAAGAGTCTGGAGTCAGGGTGTGTGACGACGACGAACGGAGATACAGGCGGAGACTCCAATTGTTGCTGTAGCAGAGAGAGAGGCACAATCTTCTTGGATGCAGAGACCATCGTTGATGGTGATGGAGGCAGGATGATGGTGATGGATGGCGATGATGGTGAAGGATCCGAGCATTAGGGGCCACAGCATGCCCAACAAAGGGACGAAGGGAGATGGATTTTAAGAAGGCGAGACTTAGTGGTTGAGCTTTTCATTTAATGTGAAAGGAGAGAACTTTATGCCTGCAATGAAAGAACGCAAATCGCCAAAGCTGGATGATGGCCCAGGATATATAGGTTCTTTTGAAATCGTCGGAAGTTACAATGACAATGTGGTTGGCGCCAGATAAACCCGAAGTGTCTGATCATTAATTTCTAACTAAGAGAGGAAGAAAACCTGTGATTGCCCTCGTGAGGTATCCTGCTCTCTTAGCAATAATTATGCGCTGAGGTAAGCTGTCCTCTCTCTCTCGGCACGAAAATCCAACACATTTATATCACAGAAACTTTTGTCATAGAATCCGGGAGAGGGAGCTGACTAATGAATCTTGCATGCTTGGTCGAAGAACAAGCGAAGACTATAACAGCGCACTTAGTATGAGAGAAGGCAAAGGACAACTATAGAACCCAGACTGATAAAAGAGGAAAGAGCCAAAGAAGTGAGCAAAGAGATAGAACCTCTCTGTGAATGAGGTCCATATGTGCTATGAGGTGACATCAGAGCTAAAGATTGTACGAAGATGCGCGTGTAAAACAAGTCATCACCTCGCAACCAAACACCTGGAGTTCCTATAAATAAACTTCGATGCCTAATCTCATCTCAGAGTTAATAGAGAGCAAGCTCTCCAAAGCGGCGAGAAGCATATACTACCACATTTCATATTGTACTGTCCATGGTCGAGACTCTGCTGCTATGTATTAATGTTTATCAAACTACACTAGTTGTGAATCTCAAGGATTCACTAGCATAGATACTTTTATACATTCCGTGTATTAAAGTGAAGGGTGATAAGTACCGTTATAGTGAGTCTTGCACTCTGTTCTCCCTACCTCTTATGTCATTGGTAGTTACTCCCAATCTAGGTGAGACTAGTCTCAAGAAGCGGAGCAGTGAGGTTGATGATCGATTTCTGGCTATAGCCATAACACTGATCACCCAGCCTCTTTATGACAGATCATGTCGCCTTTATGTGTATCGTTGGTTGAACTCGATTAGTCTGAGCACGATTCTTCGTGCTAGACAAACAGAGTCAAAGAGAGCGAAGCTAGTCAAGACCGTTAATTTGAATCTAGTCTTTGTAGAAGCTTTATAGAGTACTCTCTCTCTGTTGCCAAATTTGCGCCCTGCGAGATATAATTCGGGAAAACCTTGATTCTCTTCTTATGAGTGATATCTGTAGCTCTCCTTGTTCTTTCTTCATTTTTTATTTAACTTTTCTTATTTAATAATCCTTTTCAAGATTTGTTTTGATCTTCTTTGCGCTCCTGCTATATAAGTGTTATTCAGCGAGATTCAAAATCCTTAATATTTTTTCATGCGGTCTTGCCGGGAGAGGAGGTCTAGGAGGGAGGTGCAGGTGCTCCGACAACATTTTTTTTAAAGAAAGTTATCTGTGATATAATTCTCTCTTCTTTTTCGAGCGGATCTATTGCTTGCTGGGCTATTCGTGTTTGTTCGTGTCGAGTTTGGCTTCGAGGTCATGTGCCATCTTTTTTCTTTTTTCTGTTTAAGTGGTGTCCTCTTACTCACACTCCAATGCAGGCTCGTTCGTTCTGTGTTTTAGTAGTCTGAATATATTCACTATATGCTGAGTTCTTCGCTTTGCTTCATTGTCAACACGTTCACTACCGTTTCAATAGTGATTTTATCTAGTTCGTCCAATTGTTAATGATTTCAGCTGTGTTGCGAATTCCATACAGCTGCGTATAGAGTAATCTATTTCCAGAGATGCTTAATATTGACGTGAATTGTCTAGTTTTAGACGCATGTAGAGATAAACAACCGCGCAATTATGTCGAGGTTTAGTTCATTCGATTAGAGAGATCGTTGGCAGTTCCTACTCTAGAGGAGCGAGATTGGGCATAATATTTATTTCAAAGAAAGCAATCTGAAATAGGCCAAATAGCAAAAAATTATGGTGAGTAAATCCTCATATATCTGAATAAAAATGGCAGGAAAAGAAGGATGCAAGTCTTGATTGACTCACAAACTCTGTATCATCGCGGTATTTTTGTTCGATATATGGTTGAGGAACGCTCGTAATTGAGATTGAGGATGCAGCTGAAAGCAGACAGGACCCAGCTCGACAGCTTCATTTCTTGGTTCATTGCTCTTGTGTACAGCATCTGCGTGGGCGGCGCCCATGCTTTATACTATAATTCAGCCTGTACACGAAGTTTGGGTTGGAGATATAACCACTCGAAGAGAACTATCTTATCATTTATGTGAATAAAATATTGCCAACAACTATTCTACCGCCTTGGTGTTTGAGAGCTAAGTTGCATGAGATATCGTCTAGCATACCTTAGATATAAATCAAGAAGGGCAAGCATACATAAATGATGCTGAGCACGTTTCTTTTAAGATCAAGGCAACGGACTAAACGAAGTTAGGGTGTAGTGAGTATGACAAACAGCCGACCGAACGCGTTTAGTGTAGAGATCCGAGTGGTGAGAATCGCGATCGAGCCATTCATGCTATACATGTGTAGTACGGAACTAAAAAACACAAGGACTCATAATAAAAATTTATGAAAGAATGAAAACAAAGCACGCAAAAGACGAGCGCTAGAGTAAAATAGAAGAGAAAATAAAATAAACAAGAAAATAATTAACATATTATAAGAATATAAACAAAAGAAAGATAAATATCAATCGCGACTTTAACTACTCTTTACACTCTGCAGTGTAACAACTAGTGCGCATCGATTTCACATCCAATGCGAGTCGAGAAAGGCATTACTGTATATAGTATTCGTTTTATGTACTTTGGTCTGTAATTGGTTGCGGTATGAGGCACCCGTGCCATAATCCATCATAAGTTGTTGACGGGAAGCACACGATGAACCCAATTTGTTGTGATGTTACCCGAGACGTACTATGTCTCATGTATAATCTAGGCCTCGAGCGGTCTCACGTCACTCCAAAAGATCAAGCACTCTGATGGCAGTGTCATCTTCGATGTGCATGCGGATTGCATAGGTCAGCATTGGCTGGTACTTATGAAGGCCTGTGTGCTTCAATTTGAAGCTCGATACGGAGATTAAATATAATCATCTCAGCGCTATTTGAACCTCCCTTCACGTAGAAAAGCGAACAGACCATGTGCGCTGTCGACCCTTCAGATTAGTGCGCAGAAGCCTAGTTTTGCACATCTGTGCCCGTCATGGCTACCTCATCCAAAATTAGCTCCGCAGTGTCAACTCTAGTACCTGCTCCCTTCTCTCTACGTAGCCCGAAGGAGCAGAGATTATGTTCATGCGAAGACTGCTGCCAATTGGTTGTGAGGACGAGGAGTCTGTTTTTGAATAGTGTGATTTTTGTGTTTCCTTTGTAGGTTGCCTGCATTCGACAGATGACGGGAAGCGGACGATGAAGAAGCTAACTTAGGACGGACTGAAGCTTGGCCTCATTGATTTTTTGAGGAAGTTTTCACAAGATAAGTCTCCGGTAGATGCGGGAGAATCACGAGGCTGTCAACCTAATCAGTCTGTTAGTATGTTGGCCTTTACTAGGCCGCATAGCACAGCACTTTGTAGCGTCGCTCGGTGTGACCGAGACCTTTCAAGGTATATGCAACTTGATCCTCTCGTGAACAAGCGTGGATCCAATTCTCCATGTTTTCACCAAGGAGAAGTGCGAGACAATTAAGGACCTCGAATTCTGATCTTGACGAGGTGACAGCCTTATATGTATCGCTGGTTGATAGTGACATCTGTTCCCTCTAAAACTCGTATCTCCATAATGCGCTTAAGCTGCTTGATATGGCCACGACTTGGCTTTTGCGTATGATATCGACGCTGCTTGAGCGATGCGATCTCTTACTACCACGGGGGCAATTTTTAAGATCTTCCTCCTGGCTGTTGAAAGCTAGTTCTGTGTTTGCAGATTTGTGGTGGTGAGACCTCGGTGCCGCATCTGCTTTCCACCTTTACACATGGCCTTCGTTAAAAGCATTATAGACAATCCAGACGAGATCTTTCGGCCGGCATTGTGTGTCCAGGAGTGATATAGGGAGGATAGGATGTTTCACATTAAGTAATAGAGCGATTATCCTCACGGCTAAGGCGTCGACAATTAGTGTTAGGTGATTGCCGAACATCGGTGGAGAGCATCCTCATAATCTCGGCCTCCAATAGCCCATAACCAGTCTTATCTCGGTTCATAGCTACCGTGGAGAATGAACTGCGAGAAGAAAAGTCCACATGAGAAAATCGGAGAGCATTTTTGCGCTTGCTCCTTCACTATCTCAGTGTGATTGTGGAGGAGAGGAAAGAACAGGAACCGTTATATGCGTTCATTAAGGATGTGGCCCTGGTTTGACATGATGAACTCTGCAGATTTGAAAAAGAAAAGGTGACGGCCAAAAGAATAAAAATAATTTAGATGGTTAGGTTTCTTTCTCTGGATTACCATGTAATGTAATGACTCAACTGATTATATGAAATGATTTACACGATATTATATATATATATGCGATTGTCAAATTACAAGGAAAAGACCACTAGGGTTATAGCTATACATATTCATTACAAACACAACTTTTCTTAGTATTGTCTACACACTGGTCAATGATCTATGAGACACATTATCTTAACGCCAAATCATATCATTACAAAGGGCTGATGCGACGTGAATGTGTTTGGATGATTATGTGTGTGCATTGGCCTAAAATAGTTTTTCAAACAATGAACTGTGGGAACTCCGCTGTTTGAGTTTTGTCATAAAAAAAGCCAATAAGAGCACCAAACATATTTTGAAGCCGGAGTCTTGGGAAATCGTAACGTAAATGAGGTAAATTAAGCTGTTTAAATTTGGTAACACTCTCACATAGCAATATAGGTTCCAAATCCTGGGTTTGTCGACAAAGGCTAAAATTTTGTAGCAGTCATCAATGTTTTCTTCCACTTTAATCATTCTTAGAAGATTGAAACTTTCTTTTTTTCAATTAAGTTCAAACATTTATTGTATATTACAACCAGTTAAAGACAAAAATAAAACAAAAATATTATTACGGTACCACCTTTTTCCCGGCACAGGATGCGGGTAGCTTCCTAATACTTGAATAGAATAAGATAGTTCTTTTTAGAAAAGTAACATTGTAAATTGGCGCTATACTGCACAAAAAATTTGCTTATCAAGAACACCTGTCCCACGTCACCCTAAATAAAAAAACTCATGTCGCCAAATTTTTGTCTCTTGTTACAAGCCTACTTAGTGGGTATAAAATAGAGTCCGCCCGTTTTTTCCCTTTCTACTTGTTGTTTCTCATCGTTCCTACATGTATTGTTGGCTCTCTATAAACCATCAAAAACAATCATTTTACATAAAACTACTTGATACTTTTTAATTCATACAAAATACTACGCCATATCACATACTTATGAAACTTTATAATCCACCCTCCTAAATCGGATTAACCTATTAAATCAGCATTTATCGAATTGTTATGTGTATAGAATAACCCATGACATGTTAATCCTAACCCCTGACTGCGAGAACAATACGACAATCGTTATCGATCTCTCTTTAACAAAATCAAAAATCCAAAATTCCCAAATTCTGAAAATCAAAAATTAGGGTTCATCGAGGAGAAAATTGGATTTTCAGAAATAATGAGATTCTCTTCGGTTTCACACCCATTCTCATCAACAAGCTTCTCCTCCTCTGGTGTTCGAATAGATGCTGGTGTGGGTGAACCTATAACTCGACTCATCAGAATGGACGTGGTTAGTTCGAGTGGGCGAAGGTGCGGGTCGAGAATAGCGTCCAAAAAAGGTCTTAAGGGCTTTTGATTGAGAGTGAAATCTAGTGTTTAACTACCAAAAGTGAGTTTCCAAGTTGGTCCACAAAATCAAAGACGACGATTTTGTAACAAGCACACTAGTCAAGTTTGTTCTCAATATATGGAGAACACATAAGAGAACTACCCGAAAAAAGTGGCAGAAAGACTAATGTGGAAAGGACACAACACTATGATTTCGAAAGGATCAAATATTTAAAGAGAATTTGTATGCCATTAATTATAGATGATACAACAAGTGCTAGGCATGTCACATGTGAGAATGGGATGGTGTTATAATTTTCATTGACGTCGGTGAAGTTACGTTTACTATATCTTTACTGTGTTGGAACGTTTAACCAGCGCAGATTACTGTTTGGAATGACGCATGAAAATAAATCACATGCAAAAGACTTTTGGAACGTAAAGAAATAATACTTAAAGTTTTTGCATTAGCCTCCATCCACAGCTAATTTTTGGAACTCTGCAATATAATGTTTTATTATATCTTTAATAATATATTAAATATTAACATACTTATGTTTTTATTACATTTCGTTTGCTTATAATATGATTTCTATGAGAATAGCAATATTAGTGTCAGTGGCTTTATATTTAGACAAATATTAGCCGTTAGATATTTTTTTTATAAAGACATGGATTAACCAATAGTGGAGTTCATTTCAGTGAATGTTTTATGCTTTTAAAACATGCCTAATAAGTTAATATGACCATTACTATAGTTTCTTCGAAATGAAATTCGAAATGGTTAAAATTTATACTCTTTTATTTGTTTTACTTCGTGAGAATCATTTATGTTTTTTACTACGAACTGTAGTATTTTTTTAATTTAATTCTGGAATGGTAGTACTTCTCTCCCTATTTATGAATCTCGTACATTCTAGTATTCGACAAAAAAAAAAGTCCTCTAATTAAAATATCGAAATCGGTCGGCGTCAGCCGGCCGGACCGACACACATAATGTTAAGGTTACGTGTTTGGACCGTGTGTATGTACTAATTTAATGTAGCCGCAAGGAATGACATCCCTACCCGATCGAATGATAACTTTTTAACACCTTCCTAAACATAGTTCTTCATATGTTATGGTCACCATCTGGTGTTAGGTCACATTGATTTACTGATTTGTACTGTTACAGGAACCTAGGCTAATAAAAACCTAAAAACCTTAAGTGCGACAACCAAATTAGAAAGTACAGAAAAAGACAACCTATGTGACTAGTTTACTTTCAAACTGCTGGAATATGTTTCTTGAACTTAATTGGTTGCGTTTTAATTACCCAGATCTTTGCCTTTTCGGCTGATTGTAATCCTATACAAAAAAATTTGTGCACCAACGAAACATTAGTATATTTTAGAATATTTAAGGATTATGCTCTAAGCTGGTGGGATCAATTGGTCACGGCAAGAAGACATGCTGGAGACTTTCCCATTGAGACATGGAACCAAATGAAGATTCCGATGAGGAAGAGGTTTGTGCCAAGCCATTACCATAGAGAGTTGCACATTAAACTCAGAACTTTGTCACAAGGGAACCGTTCCGTGGAAGAGTACTACAAAGAGATGGAGACTCTCATGATTAGAGCGGACATTCAAGAGGATAGTGAAGCTACAATGGCAAGGTTTATGGGAAGATTGAACAGAGAAATCATAGGTCGGTTAGAGGTTCATCACTATGTTGAAATAGATGAACTTCTCCACAAGGCTATCATGTTCGAGAAGTAAATCAAGAGAAGAAGCTACAAGTCTCATCCCGGGTCAAGTAAGCCTAACTATCAAAGGGACGACAGACTCAGTTCCTACAAGGATCCTAAGCTGTTTCCTAGAGCAAGAACTGAAGAACAAAATACTAAGGGTAAAGACAAGCCATCAACCTCCAAAGCCCGTGACATACAATGCTTCAAATGCAAATGATTTGGGCATTATTCCAATGAGTGTTCTAATAAAAGAGTGATGGTCATCCGAGATAATGGAGAGATTGAATCTGAAGATGAACATTCGGAAACAGAGGACATGGATGAAAATGTGAATCCTTTTGCAGGAATTTAAAGATGTATTTCCTGAGGAAAGTCCACAAGGCTTACCACCGATCAGAGGCATTGAACATCAAATTAATTTTATACCCGGAGCCTCTTTACCAAACAAACCAGCCTATAAAACCAATCTGTTGGAGACTAAGGAGCTTCACCAACAGGTCAGTGAGCTGATGGAGAAAAGACATATCTGTGAGAGCATGAGTCCATGTGCTGTTCCTGTTTTGCTCGTTCCAAAGAAAGACAGAAGTTGGAGGATGTGTGTTGATTGCCGAGCCATCAATAATATCACTGTAAAGTATCGCCACCCTATCCCTAGACTTGATGATATGCTTGATGAGTTGCATGGTTCTAGTATCTTTTCTAAGATAGATCTTAAGAGCGGCTATCACCAAATTAGGATGAAGGAAGGTGATGAATGGAAAACCGCATTTAAAACTAAACAAGGACTTTATGAGTGGTTAGTAATGCCATTTGGATTGTGTAATGCTCCCAGCACTTTCATGAGGTTAATGAATCATGTCCTTAGATTATTCAAAGGGCGTGGTATACTTTGATGACATCTTAGTATATAGCAAAGGGCTGAATGAGCATGTTAGGCATCTAAGAATGGTTTTTGAAGTCCTTAGGAAAGAAACCTTGTTTGCCAATCTTAAGAAATGTACTTTTGGAACGGATAACCTTGTTTTTAGGCTTTGTTGTAAGTACAGATGGCATAAAGGTGGATGAAGAGAAAATCAAAGCAATCAAAGAATGGCCGAGTCCTAAATCCGTTAGAGAAGTGAGAAGCTTCCATGGACTTGCTGGATTCTATTGAAAATTTGTGAAGGACTTTAGCACTTTGACAGCCTCTCTCACTGAAGTTATCAAAAAGAACGTTGGATTTAAATGGGAGCCAGCTCAAGAAGAAGCCTTCCAAACCATAAAAGAGAAGCTCACTCATTCCCCTGTTCTTGCTCTCCCTGATTTTAATAAAACTTTTGAGATTGAATGTGATGCTTCCGGGGTTGGTATTGGAGCTGTTCTTATGCAGGAGAAAAGACCGATTGTGTTCTTTAGTGAGAAGCTTGGAGGAGCTACCCCGAACTACCCTACCTATGACAAAGAACTCTATGCGCTTGTTAGAACATTACACACATGGCAACACTAACTCTGGCCTAAAGAGTTTGTTATACATACGGACCATGAATCTCTCAAGTATCTCAAGGGCCAACAAAAACTCAACAAAAGACATGCTAGATGGATAGAGTTTATTGAGACATTTCCTTATGTGATAAAGTACAAAAAAGGTAAAGACAATGTTGTAGCCGACGCATTGTCTATGAGGTATGTTCTCTTAACCTCTCCTGAGACTAAGCTACTGGGCTTTGAGCACATCAAGGAGCAGATGGATTTCTATTCTTTGAGAATAGGTTGTGTGTACCTAATTTTTCTTTAAGAGATTTGTTTGTCAAGGAAGCTCATGCAGGAGGTTTAATGGGACATTTTGGCGTGGCTAAGACATTGAATGTGATGCAAGAACATTTCTTTTGGCCTCATATGAAGAAAGATGTGGAAAAAGCGTGTGAAAGATGTGCTACTTGTAAACAAGCCAAATCTAAAGTACAACCCCACGGTTTGTATACTCCTTTACCTATTCTTTTGCATCCATGGCATGATATTTCTATGGACTTTGTTGTTGGGCTGCCTAGGACTAGGACTGGAAAGAATTCCATTTTTGTGGTTGTTGATAGGTTCTCGAAAATGGTACATTTCATACCTTGCAATAAAACTGATGATGCTATGAACATTTCTAGGTTATTCTTTAATGAGATTGTGAGGATACATGGCATGCCTAGGACTATAGTTTCGGATAGAGATACTAAATTTCTTAGTTTCTTTTGGAAAACTCTCTGGTCTTGAGTGAATGAGGGGAGGATTTGGACCCAGAGTTAAAGAGTCTGGAGTCAGGGTGTGTGACGACGACGACGGAGATACAGGCGGAGACTCCAATTGTTGCTGTAGCAGAGAGAGAGGCACAATCTTCTTGGATGCAGAGACCATCGTTGATGGTGATGGAGGCGATGATGGTGATGGAGGCGATGATGGTGAAGGATCCGAGCATAGGGGTGCGGTGGGAGCTGTGACGAGTGGCGAACGTAGGGGTATAGTGGTGGTCGGTGGTGCGAGAACCGGTGAAAAATTTTCAGAGGAAGACACAACTGGAGCCGATACCGCAGCAAATGGGTACGTGCCTTCGACAAACCTCACATGTCGAGAAGTGTAGATACGGCCAGATTGCTTGTCAAGACACAGATACGCGCTTTGTGAAAGCAAATATCCGAGAAAGACACAGGGTGTAGATCGATGGTCAAGCTTGTGAGCTGCATAAGGTCTGAGCTAGGGGAAGCACATGCAACCAAACACCTGGAGTTTTAGATAATTCGGTTTTTGATTTAATAGCCTTTCATACGGGATTTGATTGTCGATTGCTGCGCTTGGTAGTCGATTCATGAGATAAACTGCTGTAGTGAAGGTATAAGACCAGTAGCTCGTCAGCATTGAGGATTGACTCATCAGGGTGAGACAAGTCTCAACCACATGGTGGTGCTTTCTTTCGGCGATGCCGTTGTGTTTTGGAGTATGTGGTGGACTCGTGAGATGAGAGATTCTGTTGTCAGTCAAGAAGCGACGAAGAGCAATAAATTCTCTGCCATTGTCTGAGTATAAGGTACTGATTTTCCTCTGAAACCGAGTCTCAACAAGTGCCTTGAAGGCAATGAAGGTTTCTCGGGTTTGGGCTTTTGTTTTAAGTGGGTACAGCCAGTTGTAGCGAGTATAGTGATCTGTGATAATTAAGTAGTATTTTTAGTTGTCAATAGACATATTTGGTGAAGTCCATACATCGCTATAGAGAATTTCAAGAGGGTTATTTGAAGTGATTGTATTGGTAGAGAAAGGCAATTTGTGGCTTTTGTTAATAAGGCAGTTTGAGCAAGGGAAATATTTATTAAAAGAATCTGAAATAGGCAAAGAAAATTGAGAAACAATGGTTTTTAAAACAGGAAAAGAAGGATGGCCAAGTCTTTGATGTCAAGAGTTGACATCGGTTTTTTGTGTAGGGGAAGCGAAGTTTGATGATGGTGAGGAGACAGGCCACTCGTACAGCTCATTCTTGGTTCTGCCTTGGAGCAATCGGGCCCCCATGCTGAGATCTTTCACCTGACACGAAGTTGGGAGAAATTCCACAGAAACTTGATTATTATTGCACATTCGATATACTGATATGAGATTGTGCTCTAAATCAAGAACAAACAAAACATCTTGCAGTTTAAGATCACGGGAAGTAGTAGAGAGAAAAGAGGAACCGGTATGAGAGATGGTGAGACATGAGCCATCTGCAACGGTGACTTCTTCTACCCCAGTATATGGATGATGCAGCGCAAGATTATTCAGATCGGATGTCAGATGGTGCGTTGCACCCGTGTCCATAATCCAGTTGTCATCATTGTATGGAGCAGCATTGTGTGGAGCAGCAGTCAAATGAGCACGAGGTTGCCATGGTGCTGGTGCATGAGCTGAAGCAGGACTGTAAACACCAGCCTATTGGAACTGAGGACAGCGCCTTGCGTTGTGACCCGTGATCCCACAGTTTTGACATTTGCCGAGGTATGGTCGCGGTGTGTACTGCGAGGACTGACGAGGGGCAGATTGTAGGGAAGACTGCTGCCAATTGGTGTGAGGACGAGGAGTCTGTTTTTGATAGTGCTGATTTTTGGTGTTTCCTTTGTAGGTGGCTGCATTCGCAGTGACGGGAAGCGTCGATGAAGAAGCTAGGACGGACTGAAGCTTGGCCTCTTGATTGAGAAGTTTTCATGAATCTCCGTGAGTGATGGTGGAGAATCACGAGCTTCAATCTAATCAGCAACAGACTTGTAGTCGTCGGAGTGACCTTCAAGGATATATTCAACTTGATCCTCGTGATCAATTGCCTTTCCAAGGAGAGCAAGTTGATCGAATCTGGTGGTGAAGCCTTGATAGTACTCGTTGATGGACATAGTTCCCTTCGTCCAATGCTTAAGCTGCTTGATATGGCCACGACTTGGCTTTGCGTAGATGGAGGTGAGTGTGCTCCAGATCTCGGCGGCATTAGTGGTTTTTGAAAGCAGTGGTTGCAGATTTGTGGTGACGGCACCGAGTAAAGCATTATAGATCAAACGATCTTGCCTTTTCCAGAGTGTATGGGAGATGTTCACAGTGACAACATTATCGGTGGTGATAGTTGTTGGTGCAACATCGGTGGAGCCATCCAAAAACCCTGCAATACCGTATCCGTCAAGCAAATCGTGGATCTGAAGACTCCACATGAGAAAATTCGAAGCATTTAGCTTTGTAACATTTTTCATGTTGATTGTGAGGAGAGGAGAAGAACCAGGAACCGTAATGGTTTCATTGGATGTGGCCTGTGTTTGACATGATGAACTCTGAGATTTGAAAAAGAAAAGGTGACGGCCAAAAGAAATAAAAATAATTTAGATGGTTAGGTATCTTTGCTCTGATACCATGTAATGTAATGACTCAACTGATTATTATTGAGAATGATTTACACGATATATATATATATATGCATATGCAAAGTACAAGGAAAGACACTAGGGTATAGCTATACATATTCATTACATAACACAACTTTTCTTATATTGTCTACACACTGGTCAATGATCCTATGGAGACGACATTATCTTAACCCAAATCATATCATTACAAAGGGTGATGACGTGAATGTGTTGATGATTATGTTTGTGCATTGCCTAAAATAGTTTTTCAAACAATGAACTCGTGGGAACTGGTTTGAGTTTTGTCATAGAAAAAGCCAAGTAAGAGCACCAAACATATTTTGAAGCCGGAGTCTTGGCGTAAATCGTACGTAAAATGAGGTAAATTAAGCTGTTTAAATTTGGTACACTCTCACATAGCAATATAGGTTCCAAATCTCTGGATTTGTCGACAAAGGCTAAAATTTGTAGAGTCATCAATGTTTTCTCCACTTTTAATCATTCTTTAGAAGATTGAAACTTTTCTTTTTTCAATAAGTTCAACTATTTATTGTTATTACAACCAGTTAAAGACAAAATAAAACAAAAATATTATTAGGTACCACCTTTTTCCCGCACAGGATGCGGGTAGCTTCCTAATACTTTATAGAATAAGATAGTCTTTTTAGAAAGTTAACATTGGTAATTTGGTATACTGCACAAAAATTTGCTATCAAAACACCTGTCCCACGTCACCCTAAATAAAAAAACTCATGTCCCAAATTTTGTCTCTTGTTACAAGCCTACTTAGTGGGTATAAAATAGAGTCGCCGTTTTTTTTCCCTTTCTACTTGTTGCTTTCTCATCGTTCCTACATGTATTTGTTGGCTCTCTATAAACCATCAAAAAACAATCATTTTACATAAAACTACTTGTACTTTTTAATTCATACAAAATACTACGCATAGTCACATACTTATGAACTTTATAATCCACCCTCCTAAATCGGATTAACCTATTAAATCACATTTATCGAATTGTGTTTAGAATAACCCATGACATGTTAATCTAACCCCTGACTGGAGAACAATACGACATCGTATCATCTCTCTTTAACAAAATCAAAAATCCAAAAATTCCCAATTCTGAGAAATCAAAATTAGGGTTCATCGAGAGAAAATTGGGGATTTTCAGAAATAATGAGATTCTCTTCGGTTTCACACCATTCTCATCAACAAGCTTCTCCTCCTGGTGTTCGGAATAGATGCTGGTGTGGTGAACCTATAACTCGACTCATCAGAATGGACGTGTAGTTCGAGTGGGCGAAGGTGCGTGAGAATAGCTTCCAAAAAGGTTGAAGGGCTTTTGATTGAGAAATCAGTGTTAAACTACCAAAAGTGAGTTTCCAAGTTGGTGCCACAAAATTCAAAGACGAGATTTTGTAACAAGCACACTAGTCAAGTTGTTCTAATATATGGAGAACACATAAGAGAACTACTCCGAAAAAAGTGGCAGAAAGACTAATGTGGAAGGACACAACACTATGATTCAAAGGATCAAATTTTAAGAGAATTTGTATGCATTAATTATAGATGATTACAACAAGTGCTAGGCATGTCAATGGAGAATGGGATGTGTATAATTTTCATTGACGTCGGTGAAGTTATCTTTACTATATCTTTACTGTGTTGAACGTTTTAGACTAGCATTACTGTTTGGAATGACATGAAAATTAAATCACATGCAAAAGACTTTGGAAGTAAAGAAATAATACTTAAAGTTTTGCATAGCCTCCATAAGTAATTTTGGAACTCTAATATAATGTTTTATTATATTTTTAATAATATATTAAATATTAAATTACTTATGTTTTTATTACATTTTCGTTTGCTTATAATATGATTTCATGAGAATACAATATTAGTGTCTAGTGGCTTTATATTTAGAAAATATTAGGTTAGATATTTTTTTTATAAAGACATGGATAACAATAGTGAGTTCATTCAAGTGATGTTTTATGCTTTAAACATCCTAATAAGTTAAATGACATTACTATAGTTTCTCGAATGAAAATTCGAAATGGTTAAATTTATATCTTTTATGTTTTACTTGTTGAGAATCATTTATGTTTTACTAGAACTGTACATTTTAATTTATTTGGAATGGTAAGTACTTATTCTATTTATGAATCTTTACATTTATGTTAATTGACAAAAAAAAGTCTAAAAATATCGAAATCGTGTCGGGTCAGGCCGGACCGGACACACATATATGTAAGGTTTACGTGTTTTGGACCGTGTAGGTAATTAATGTTAGCAGGATTGACATCCCTACCCTGATCGATGATAACTTTTTTAACACCTTTCTATATATAGTTTTCATATGTTGCAAAGTACATGATTTGTTTGATGTTACAGGAACCTAGGCTAAAAACCTAAAAACCTTAAGACAAAATAGTAATGTACTGTTACTTTTTGAACTTTGAATGGTAACATCTATTAGCTGATTGTATCCATCAAAAATAATTGTACGAACATATAATTCTTAGACTCATCAACTATCCAACAGAAAAGAATATTATCGTGGGAAAAATGTTCCAAAAATTGAAAAATGTCAAAATTTCTTACGTGTGCTAACTAAGTGAGGCTTTGCACTCGTGAGTTCGTTGGTCGCCATCAACACCTGTCCACAAAAAATATATATTTAAATATCTATAAGTAGTTTAATAAGAAACACAACCAAACATTTTCTATCTTTTTTGCAATTATTGGTCATTGCAAAAAGCGTGACTAACTTGGCTAATTTTCACATTCTTATCAAAAGACACGTAAACAAACAGTTTAAAAACCCCCAACACATGATTGGGGTGGGGTCATAAATCTTTTGGGAAGTTAACGTTTTATCCAAAAACTCTAGGATTTGTTGACTCATTAAGAGTACAATATGATACCTAAATCACTTATCAACAACCTTTAAATCAGTCACTAGATTACCCTACAACACTCGAGTATTTGATGTATATTTCTAGACTCGCCATATGCATTACTTATTACGTCAACAACCATAAGAAATTCTTTAAAAATGATATATTATATTCTGGCAAAGAAATGGGATAGCCCTAACCAAAAAAATTTCGAATACTTTGCTTTTATAAATCCCAAAATGCTTATAGATAAGGGTATCATATTAGAGAAAATGAGAATGATATGGAAATATGATTCGATAGAAATTGTTCGACCACAAAATAATCAACATCTAGACAATAAAGCAGCTAGAGATAACTCAAGCATGACAGAAGCACGATTAAAGAGAGAGAATGAGTAAGAATAAAGACACAAAACAAACGTAAACATTCATGAGATACAACTTTAGTGAATCATCTCACATAATTAAAGGGCGACTTACTTGGATTCATAAAACTCACCATACAATCATTACTATCAGCTGATAAGGAAAAGTTGGCCAAGCTCGGCGTAATCTGGTAAATACTTTTTTATCCTTAAATTTACGGATCTCTAATACACTACAAGAAAAAATCCGATTTTTTACAGCAAATACCGTATGAAAACGGTAGGATACAATAGGAGATGTCCCGTGGGAAATCGAAAATCGTAGGAATTTCGTAGGAAATTTTCTACGAAAATAAGTTAGTAGAAATTTTTGTAGGGAGTATTGGTAAGAAAATAGAAGGAAATTTTGATCGATTTCCTACCAAAGTATTTGTATGATAATATTTTCTACCATTTTCTTACCAAAAAAATCTTACCATTTTTCGACCGTTATCTTGGAAGAAAATTTTTCTTACCATTTTCCTACGAACTTTATAAAAGATAAATTAATTAATCTAATTTTAATAATTATATTAATTTCAAAAAATCAATAAAATTATACAATAATCATTACTATTAGTCCAAATATAATATATATATATATATATATATATATATATAATGAAATTATTTTAGAGAACAAATAAACTAAATGTTTAAAATCAATTGTACAACAGAACTAAAAGTGAACAACAACTGGAAATTTATTAAAGTAAAAATCAAATGACACCAAATGTGTTCCTAAATTACATACCATTTGGAATATCCTTAAACTATTGAAATATGGTGGTGCATGAAAAGAGTTTAAAATATGGTGGTGCCACCAAATTCACCAAAATGAATTTATCTTTGTACCACGTTTTGACATAATTAACTTTATAGTTAAGCAAGGTTAAACTAAAATAATTTCAGATAAACGACTATCTTGGTATGTAACGTCTTCATTGAGTTTTGTGATTGCAGGTGATTGTAACACTCTGATATCTAAAAATATAGTGGTTCATAAAAAAGCTTACTATGCCATAATTATATGTTGCATTAGTCGTCCTGACGAAACTCTAGAGTTAAACTGTTTGAATTGGATTAATTCCTTGAAAGTGACCTATTGAAAGTGGATTTTGGTACTATTTGAGTAAAGATAAAACATAAGATAATATCCAAAGGTGATTTATAGAGACACTAATGTAATGGCTAAATATATTTGGCAAGTAAATTCTTTATAGTTGGGTTTTACTAATTGCACGTAAACATCCTAATATGAAATGTATTTAGCATTCTCTTAATATTATCTCTGATTTTTTTCACCGGTGTTTGAAAGCACCATGTATGGTTCTCGCGACGTGCCTTTCATTTACATGCATATATTTTATCTTTTTGGGGTTGTTGGTAGACACCGTAATTTTAAATTGGTCATCTAATATATACAAGTTATATTTTTTGGTAAATTCTGATATCAAAATTTTTGAGTTTCCACTGGATTGGATTAAAAATAAATTTTCTTTTTTTTTTATTCACCAAAAATGAATTCTCTATATTTTTAAAAATGCTTAGATTCTCTTTTTGATTAATGACTAATATTCATAAGTAGAGTCTATGTAGTTCACTATTTTTGGCTTCAATAGTTGCATGTAAGCCTAGTAACTTTTTTTCTTTTTAACATTTTCTAAATTTTCATTTAGCAATAATTTAACTGTTCAGGACTCTACCAACATTCCTTTACTTATATGCATATCATATGTTTTGGATTTATTTATTGGGAATGTGACTTTAGACCGTTGCTCTAAGATATCGGCTTTAAAATCTAGAGCCATAGTTTAGAATTTTAAAAAATCGAGGGAACGTAAATGGGTTATGAGAAAATAATTTTATAGTACTTGTTAATAAAATAAAGCTTTTTGCAGCCCAATGGTGTGACTGTGTTGAACGTTTTAGACTAGCATTACTGTTTGAATGATATGAAAATTGAATCACATGCAAAAGACTTTGGAAGTAAAGAAATAATACTAAAAGTTTTGCATAACCTCGAATCAGTCACATACAAAAGACTTTGGAAGTTAAAATATCAAACTGAAAAGTAAGTTTTCATAAGAGTACTGAATCTTAAAGTTTGAAACGCGATAAGTTTCGGACAACAATGATCAAACACATATATAAAATAAATAAAAAAGTAAACTCAAAGCTCAACTTACCTTTACCATCATCCATTAGCTTATGTTCAATTCATCGAATCTAAGATGTTCTAAGCATGAGGTGGCTCAATCCAAAGGCTCTTAAGGGGGCATAGTTCTCTCTGCATCTGCCATAGTTTTGTTATTTTTGGGAGCTGCGGATAGTACCTACCTTCATCCAACGAGTAGGATACACAAGTCTTGCAGCGTAAACCATACTTTGGGAAGCATACACTGTTCCTCATCCCTTGAACATCCAATCTCGCCTCTGAGGAGTAGAGACTTGCAAAGATTGTCACGCCGTCAAGAGTAGTACTACTCATCTCCTCCCAATTTGAGGAGACAAGTTTATACACCATCGGCCTCTCGCTGCTACATGTATACATGAGAAAGAGCTCTCCTCTAAGCTCAGTCAAGTAAATTCTCTTCGGCAGATTAAACCATTGATCACTATGAATATAAGGGCACCTATGTTCCTTCCATACTTGATGACTCACTGTGCTGGAAGCTAGATCAAAGTCAACTAAAACACCTCCCGAGCTGAAGCAATAAAAGTGATCATTGGCAAAGACAATGTTGCTGTGCATGTTGGGGTTAAATCCTTGAGAGCAAGAAAAATCTTGAGTAATCCAATCAGTTGCTCCAGGATAGCAAATGCATATACGAACGATATATCTAGTAAAAGGTCTTAAGGCTATTACCGCACAAGTACCCGATGTAGGGGCCGAAGAGAAAGCAATCGCCTGAAAGGACAACCCACACTTTGGCAAGTTTATAAGCTCTCGAGTATAAGGGTTGAAGAAGAACATGTCCACAAAATTGGATCTGCGCATCAGCAACCATCCGTCTTTCGAGTAACAAACATCGGTGCTAGCTAACTCGGGCAAATTCAGTGTGTACCTCTGCTGTTCCACTGGATCGAAGAGAATAATCAAGTCGCCGACACGTTTCGGAAAGGATAAAACCCATTGATGCTTTCCCACAACCCCAACAGATTTAGCGGCTCTACGCCATGCCTTGCAGACAGCAGACGCACGAATCTGATCTTTTAACACAAGATAACACATTATTGTTCCCAAAAGGCATGATGGAAGGTCAGCAACAGTGAAAGCCTTCTTCTCTTGCCCATTCTTACTGACATCGTCGTTTGACCTACATAAAGATTTCGATCAACACATTAAAAAACATATATATATGTGGTTTTGTTTTTGGAGGAGACGTAAGACATAAAATACCACAAAGCCATGAGACTAAAATATATATGTCTCAAATTGAAAGCTATGAGTTTTGGAAGACCTAGCTGTTGCAAGATGCTTCAAGAAAGCCGAGAAAACATTATGCACACGTCTTAGGAACCCTAATTGTTTAATTGTGGAAGTTATAAATATTTAAGGTAATCAGTGGCCACGAAGATGCATCAGGTCATTAAATCATGCTAGCTTCGGCATTCAATATTATATTTTCTTTTAGAGAATCCAAGAAATTAATTTTTGCAATTGAACAAAAAAAAGACAATAACTGAAACATTGTGTGCATAGGTCATAAAATTCCTAAATTTTCTGAGTTCTCTAGATCCTCTACTTCCGCATAACTCTTATCTATGAAGCTAAATTTTGAAAACCAATTAGGATTCAAACGAATTTAACAAAAGGGAAACACATAAATCTATTTAACTCTTCAAATTTGATTACAAAAAAACCCAAAGAGACATTTAGGATTAAAAAAAAACCCTAAAATTAACCCCTAAATTTTTTTTATTTATCTAGATCCATCATCATGTACATATTGTGATTCAAAGACTACAATCTAATGAAATTCTTTGAGAAACATTTGCTATATATCATTTTTTATCTATCAGTATTGAGAGAGATAGAGATAGAGAGAGAGGAACTCACAAGATAAGCTTTCTTCTCTTACCACTCATTTTGACTTCATCAAATAATAAGACACAAAAATAAAAATGTTATGTCACAACAACTAATGTATACCTATATATAATAGAACCAAATGTCACTATTTAACTTTTGTAGATAAGGCAAACAATTTAGAGATGTCAATTAGGGTCAAAGTTCAAAGCCCAATTCGGCCCAACCATGACAGACTTTGGATTTGGGTATATAAGTCCAAATATTAGGTTTTCCAAGATATATGGTCTTTTAGGCTGACCCTATGTGTTTATACTAGGTTTAAAAATCAGAATATATCCAATATCATATAGACTTTAAGTCAAAAGGTTTATTTAAACAATACCACATATTGAAATTGTATAAAATATTGATTTACATTAACAATTACAACTAGAAAAACTGTTATTTATTTATGATGAACATAATAGTTCAACGGAATTAAAAAAAAAAGCTACGTCAGCAGAGGGTTTGGGAGGCGATTCAGAAAGCGATCTAGGGTTCCCAATCTTTTGCTTCACGCAAGCCGCCGTCGGCGGGCTGCCGGAGCCAATATGCCGATCCCTGAAGAGGAATCTTCACCACCAAGGATTTTCACACCACCATCTGATCCAGAGAAGAAATCATTGATAAGTGTTGCAACCAAACAGAGTTTACAAAGGTTTGAAGTGGAGGTTGCAGAAGTAGAAGGCAGATAAACGATTGATGTGCCAGAGGAAATTTTGGTAGATGCTCAGCCTCTTTGGGAAGATTTTCTGGTGGGCCGCTTCGCAGCAACAGCCCCACATGTAGCAAAGATTCATGTAATCGTGAATAAGATCTGGACATTGGGAGACAAATCAATAAAGAGTGACGTCTACAGCGTTGATGCTATTACAAGAAAGTTTAGAATCAAGAGCCTTGCACCACGACAACGGGTATTAAGAAGGGGAATGTGGAACATATACCAAATACCGAAAGACTATGATCTATGAATCTAAATTTTGAAAACCAATTAGGATTCAACCGAATTTAACAAAAGAGAAACACATAAATCTATTTAACTATTCAAATTTGATTACAGACAAAAAAACTCAAAGAAACCTTTAGGATTAAATAATAAAAAACTAAAATTAGAACCCTAAATTTTTTTTTATTTCTCTAGATCCTTCATCATGTACATATTTTGATTCAAAGACTACTATCTAATGAAATTCTTTGACAAACCTTTTCTTCTCTTACCACTCATTTTGACTTCATCAAATAATAAGACACAAAAATAAAAATGTTATGTCACATAAACTAATGTATACATATATATAATAGAACCAAATATCACTATTTAACTTTTGTAGATAAGGCAAACAATTTAGAGATTTCAATTAGGGTCAAAGTTCAAAGCCCAATTCGGCCCAACCAGGAACGACTATGAATTTGGGTATTTAAGTCCAAATATTGGGTTTTCCAAGATATATGGTGTTTTAGGCTGACCCCATATGTGTTTATACTAGGTTTAAAAATTCGAATATATCCAATATCATATAGACTTTAAGTCAAAAGGTTTATTTAAACAATACCGCATATTGAAATTGTATAAAATATAGATTTACATTAACAATTACAACTAGAAAAACTATTATTTATTTATGCTGAACATAATAGTTCAACGAATTGAAAGTGCTGAAAGAGTGTTGGAACAGTGAATGACATGTTGGTAGATGAAACTGAATTGGTTAATGTTAACATAATTCAAAAAATTAATTGAGACAAATATCATAAAAATATTTTGTCAATCTAATAATTATGTTCTTTTTTATCGTGATAACCAGTTAGTTCATTATAATGTAATATAAGCTTTCTTTGATCAATCATTTGGATTTACAGCAGATAATAAGACACAAGTAAAAATGTTATGTCACAACTGATACCTATATAAAACCAAACATCACTACTTAATCTAATAAAATACTTTGAGAAACCTTTGATATATCTTTTTTTAATCTGAGAGTATTGAGAGAGAGAGAAATAGAGAGAGAGAGAGAGAGAGAGGAGGGGCAAAGTCCAAAGTTCAAAGTTCATTTCAGTCCGGCAATGAACTAGAAAATAAATTCCTAATAAAAACTAGAAAATAATCAAAAATATGTTTAGATAATTTTATTATAATTGTGTGGAGATAATCATGAGATATAGTTGTTGTGATTTTCCATTTATATAAAATTAAAAATTGTCAAGATAGTGACATATAAAGAAAAAAAATATAAATGATTACAAAATTTAGGAAATAAAATGATATTTCTTAAAATTTCATAGATTTATTGCTTAGCTGAGAAAATGTCTATAATAATATAGATTTATTGCATCTTTGAATAGTTTGACTTAATTGTAATATATTTTTATAAAAAAAAGTGTCTCGATCACTGAAATCATAATTAAAGGTAAGCATTTATTATTTCTAAATCTTCGTATTCAATATTGCTTAATTAGCATGACGTGTCCAAAACATTACTTTTATATATTTATATTTTATTCTTTATACAATTACGCACATATCTATATTTATATATTCCCTCTGTCCCAAAATATATGATATTTTGGCTAGAAGCACAGAGTTTAAGAATTAATAAAAATTTTCTCATATATAAAAATTCAACCAATAGAAAAAATTACTACATAACTAAAATAGACATAAACAACGAAATTAATATAAAATAAACATAAAAATTAGAGAAAATATTATATTTTGGAACAAAACTTTTCCTCTAAAACATTTTATATTTTGGGATAGAGGGAATCCAATTTTGTCAAATTATATATATAATGAAACCAATTTAATATAATGAAAAAGTAATGAAAAAACTATCGTGTGTATAATTGTAATATTTAGTTGTCGTAATCTTCTATTTATATTAGATTTAAAAATGTCAAGATCTTATATTTTAAAAGAAAAATCCAAAGTGCTCTCATTCATCCTCAGAATGGTTGATTAATCCTCAATGAATATACTTAATTAAATAATCTACCATTATTTTTAAAAATAGCTAAAAAAGCGATCATAATTAACAAAACTATTTATAAAATATCAAAAATTATGCTTTAAGAAACTAAAAAAAATCTATTACTATAAAATAAATTATTAAATAAATTTGAAAAATTTAAATTACTATAAAATTATTAAAAATAATGAAAAAACTATATACATAGTTTTGATATTATTGCGTTTCGATAATCATAGAGTATACTGTATAGTTATCCTTATTTTCCATATTATAAGATTAAAAAAATGTCAAGATGATGACATAGAAAGGAAAAGAAATAAAGGGTTACGAAATTTAGAAAATAAAATGATATTTCTTGAAATTTCTTTTTGCTTCGTTCATATAAAGGTTTATTATATCATGGATACTGCTTCTTTAAATATTTTGACTTAATTGTAAGATATTTTCATAAAGATTTACAAACTGAAAATTCCTCTTTCTATACCAAAAACTAAATACGGAATATATAAGATTATGATATAATGAACAATATAGAACGAAATAAATATGTATCTTTATAGTAGCGCTAAACCTAATTGCTACAAATCCTTTTATAATTTTCTTTGTAACTATACTTCATGGATAAGTGTTGCAACCAAACAGAGTTTACAAAGGTTTGAAGTGGAGGTTGCAGAAGTAGAAGGCAGAGAAACGATTGATGTGCCAGAGGAAATTTTGGTAGATGCTCAACCTCTTTGGGAAGATTTTCTGGTGTGCCGGTTCGTAGCAACAGCCCCACATGTAGCAAAGATTCATGTAATCGTAAATAAGATCTGGACATTGGGAGACAAATCAATAAAGATTGACGTCCACAGCCTTGATGCTACTACAGTAAAGTTTAGAATTAAGAGCCTTGCAGCACGACAATGGGTATTAAGAAGGGGAATGTGGAACATATACCAAATACCGATGGTGGTGTCCAAGTGGTCACCAATACTTGAAGATGCATAGCCAGAAGTGAAATCGATGCCGCTTTGGGTTTTGATTAAACAAGTGCTGCACTCTTTATTCAGTTGGAAAGGATTGAGTTTGCTTGCAAGCTCTGTGGGGAATCCTATCCGTTTACATAACGAAACAGAGATGGTAACACATTTTGAAGAAGCAAAGGGTTTTTGTTGATGTTGACCTATCAAAAGAGCTTCTGGGGTCGTACTATTTTAACATCAAAGGAGTAGGTGAGAAGCATGTCACTTTTGAATATCCATGGCTGCCAACGAGATGTGAAGTGTGCAAGAAATGGGGTCACTCGACAAAAGAGTGTTTAACACAATCGGGGAAAAGTGTTTCAAGGAACAGTCCAACAGATTTAGAGGCGGATCTGTTAGAGAGGCTGGGGGATGCCATGAGAGGGGGAGTATCCGCTCCGGTGGAGACAGTGGAGTTAGAGACGGTCTCACAAGACATGGAGACTCAGCCAATGGATTTGTTGAAACAGGGAGGGGAAGTGGAGGATGGGGAGATTGTTTCTACGGTGGTACAGGAAACTCATCTTCGAGACGAGCAAGATGAAGGCTGGACAAAAGTTTCATCGCCAAATGGAAGTAATCACCAAGCAAAAAAGGGAGGCCTGACTTAGTATATGGGCAGGTTCGTATAATCTCTCCAACAAGATTTGACGTTTTACACGAAGTAGATAACACGGGAGAATGCTCACTGGTTAATAAGGAGGTAGAGAAACAAGGAGAGGCAGGACAAGAGAGTGAGGCTTTGGAACTTGATGGAGATGGGTTAGATGCAAACAAAAAGATCATCTCAAAAACAAGAGAGGCATGTGCTGTTAGAGTTTCCCTTCCGAGATCATCGAAAAGTTCTCACCGAAACTTATCAAATAATACTATAAAGGCAAAGGATTCAATCCCCAGCAAGTTTTATAAAAGGAACACAAAGGCAAAATCTGGATGTTGAGTTTTTGTTGGAACATAAGGGGCTTTAATAAGAAGAGGAAGCAGTTAGTTGTTCAAAAATGGGTTAACCAAAACTCTTTTCTGTTTGGTTGCTTGGTTGAAACACGGGTGAGAGAAAACAGAGAATCATAAATAATTGCATCTACGTTTCAGGGCTGGTCTTCGGTGACTAATTATGATTATAATAGGTTGGGTAGGATCTGGGTGGTGTGGAGCCCAAAGATTCAAGCTAGAGTTGTCTCTAAGAGTGCACAAATGATTACTTGTCTTCTGAAGGTGGAGAGATGTACAAGTGAGTTGTTATGCACTTTTATTTATGCCTCTAATTTTGTAGAGGAGAGGAGAGACCTTTGGCGAGAGATTCAACAATTAAAGGATTCATCTTCTTTTAATGGAAAACCATGGTTTCTCTGCGGTGATTTTAATGAAATATTGATGCTAGAAGAGCATTCAAATACTGATTCAATCGTTACGGCTGGTATGAGGGATTTCCAAAGCATGATTCAACATTGCTCTTTAATGGATATGAGTACACAGGGACCTCAGTACACTTGGTGCAATAAAAGAGAGGAGGGAGTAATTTTCAAGAAGCTAGATAGAGTTCTAGTGAATCTGGAATGGATGCACAACTTTTCGTCATCCTTTTGCACATTTGAGGCTAGGGGTTGCTCCGATCATTTAAGAGGAAGAATTCAGCTCAATAATGAAGAGGCCACTAAAAGATTTCCCTTTAATTTTGCAGATGTGCTCACTATGACCCCAAGCTTTCATGGGATAGTCAAGGAATTCTGGGATGATACTCCTCCTCTATACCATTCCACATTGGCAATGTTCAAGTTCACAAAGAAACTAAAATCTCTTAAGCCTCTACTACGACAGTTGGGTCGATCACAGCTCTATGACTTAACTCGCCAGACAAAAGATGCTTAAGATGAGTTATGCTTAAAGCAAGCCGCTTCTCATCTTCACCCGAGAGAGGAGGAGTTTGCAGAGGAATCATTAGCCTTTGAACGATGGGATAAACTGGCAACTCTAGAAGAGAAATTTCTAAAGCAACGATCAAAACTGCATTGGCTTCAGGATGGTGATCGAAATAATAAAACGTTTCATAATGCACTAAAGGAAAGAAGGGCTGTAAACTCTATCAATGAAATCAGTACCTTGGCAGGAGTCTTTATCCGGGATGTGGAGGGGATAAAAGTTGAAGCGGTTAGACACTTTTCAGATTATATGCAGCACACACTGAGTGAGTTTGAAGGATTATCTCTGGAGGAGGCACAAGGTATTCTTCAATTCAGGTGTAGCGAAGAAGAAATAAGGTCTCTTATTGCTGAAGTAAATGATGAGGAGGTGAGGGCTGTGGTTTTTTCAATGCCGAGAAACAAGTCTCCGAGACCAGACGGCTACACGGTGGAGTTCTTTAGAAGTGCTTGGAGGATCGTGGGGAAGGATCTAACAATCGCAGTCCAATCATTCTTCAAATATGGCTTCTTACTAAAAGGTGTTAATTCGACCATTTTAGCTCTCATTCCAAAGAAAACCGTAGCTCGGGAAATGAAGGATTATAGGCCGATTTCTTGTTGTAATGTCTTGTACAAGATCATATCAAAGACTTTGGCAAACCGTCTCAAGCAAATTCTCCCAGGTTTAATCAATCTCAACCAATCTGCTTTTGTCCAAGAACGTTTATTGATTGAAAATGTCTTATTGACATCGAAATTGGTTAAGGACTACCATAAAGAGGGTTCACCAAGATGTGTAATGAAGATTGACATCTCAAAAGCTTTCGATTCGGTTCAGTGGTCCTTCATATCTACGGTCCTAAGGGCCATCTCAATCCCGGAACCGTTCATAGCATGGATTGAGTTGTGTATCTCTACTGCTTCATTCTCAATCCAAGTAAATGGTGAATTGGCTTGGTACTATCAAAGCAGGAGAGGGCTGAGGCAAGGGTGCTCATTATCACCGTACTTGTTCGTCATCTGCATGAACGTTCTATCTATGTTGCTTGATAAGGCTGCTCTCGACAAGAAAATCGGTCTCCACCCAAAGTGTAAGAAACTAAACTTAACTCATCTTTGTTTTGCTGATGATATATTGGTTTTCGGGGATGGATCAGTCCGCTCAACAACAGGGACGCTTGAGGTTTTCAAATCTTTTGCAATTTACTCCGGTCTAAATATCAGTCTCGAGAAATCAACTGTCTTCATGTCTGGTCTCACGCCAAGAGGGAGAGAAAGGATGGCCAGTTTATTCCTGTTTGAGATTGGTACTCTACCAGTTCGGTACTTGGGGCTTCCTCTAATGACGAAGAGGATGACAGCCTCAGATTATTCTCCCCTTATTGAGAAAATAAGAAGTCGAATCACCTCTTGGAAACACAAGTCTTTATCATTTGCAGGGAGGCTGCAACTCTTACAATCAGTAATTGCAAGTATCATAAATTTTTGGATGTCGGCTTTTAGACTACCTAAAGCTTGTATCCGAGAACTCGAGAGCATATGCGCGGCTTTTCTTTGGTCTGGGAGTGAGTTAAACACTAGGAAAGCAAACCTTAAGTGGACTGAGGTATGCAAAACAAAGGCTGAAGGGGGACTTGGAGTAAAAGAGTTGGATGTGGCAAATAAAGTTAGTTGCTTGAAATTGATTTGGAGGTTACATCGGGAACACACTCTCTTTGGGCCAAATGGATATGGAATGAGCTGATTAAAACAAGTTCTTTTTGGTCAGTTCCGGAAACATCCACGATTGACTCCTGGATATGGAAGAAGCTCTTGAAGTATAGGAATGAGGCAAAAGCTCTCCACCGAATGGAAGTGGGCAGTGGTACAGAACCCTCTTTCTGGTTTGATGAATGGTGCACTCTGGGTAGACTTCACGACAAGCTCGAAAGCAGAGGTTTTATTGTACTGGGAATTGATGCAAGAGCAACAGTAGCGGACATGCTCGCGCATCATAGACTGAAAAGGCACAGAAGAGCTCTGTTAAATGATATTGAGAGGGAGATTGAGCAGCTCGGGGCTAACCGTGCTGGATACATCTCAGATAAGGCAACATGGAAGGGTACAGAAGGGAAGTTCTTAAGTGTATTCTCGGCGAAACATACATGGAACAATATTCGGGGGGTCTGGCCTTTAAAGAATTGGCACAAAGGAGTTTGGTTTCCACACTCGACTCCTAAGTACTCCTTTCTTGCTTGGCTAGCTATGCATAATCGCCTCACCACATGAGATCGGATGAGTTTTTGGCAAGGGCAAGTTGTGACTTCATGTGTGTTCTGCAAGCATCCTATGGAGTCTCGAGATCACCTGTTCTTTGATTGCTCATACTCAGCTCAGATTTGGAACAAGACAATGAGGGGTCTGCTCCAAAACAAGCACTCAACATCGTACACACTGATCTGCTCTTTATTGATTGATTCGAGTCTTCCACGCTTACAACGCTATCTCTGCGATATGCTTTCCAAGTCAGTGTACATTCCATCTGGTGTGAACGTAACAAGCGTCGTCATGGGAACCCAGGTCTCTCCCCCTCACTCATGACGTCTCTTATCGATCGAAAAATTAGGAATCAGCTAGCAAATCTTTAAAAAACTACTCCTAAGCTTCAAGCAGGTCTCATTACTTGTTTCGCAACAAGAAGCACCAAATGACTGTTCTGTTTTAATGATTTTGGTTCTGTAAGGATTTTTTAAAAAACCTCTAAAACTCAAGGCCACACAAGTTGTAAAAAGGTTTTTGTGATGAATAAATATTAACATTCATACAAAAAAAAATAGTTCAACGAATTGAAAGTGCTGAAAGAGTGTTGGAACAGTGAATGACATGTTGGTACATGAAACTGAATTGGTTAATGTTAACGTAATTAAATTCATTGAGACAAATATCATAATAATTATGTCAATCTAATAATTATGTTCTTTTTATCGTAATAACCAGTTAGTTCATTATAATGTAATATAAGCTTTCTCTAATCAATCATTTGGATTTACGGCAGATAATAAGACACAAGTAAAAATGTTATGTCACAACTGATATCTATATAAAACCAAACATCACTACTTAATCTAATAAAATACTTTGAGAAACCTATGATATATCTTTTTTTAATCTGAGAGTAATGAGAGAGAGAGATATATAGAGAGAGAGAGAGAGAGAGAGAGAGAACTCACAAGATAAGAGAGGGGAGAACTCACAAGATAAGTTTTCATCTGCTATTAGTCATTTTAATTTACAACAGATAATAATACAGAAGTAAAAGTGTTATGTCATAATTGATACCTAGAACCAATCGTCACTACTTAATTTTGTAGATAAAGCCAAAGTTAGATGTAAATTAGGGGTAAGGGTAGAGATGTCAATTAGGGCCAAAGTCCAAAGTCCATTTCAGTCCGGCAATGAACTAGAAAATAAATTTTTAATAAAAACTAGAAAATAATCAAAAAAATATGTTTAGATAATTTTATTGTAATTGTGTGGAGATAATCATGATATATAGTTGTCGTGATTTTCTATTTATATAAAATTAAAAAATGTCAAGATAGTGACATATAAAGAAAAAAATATAAATGATTACAAAATTTAGAAAATAAAATGATATTTCTTAAAATTTCATAGATTTATTGCTTAGCCGAGAAAATGTCTATAATAATATAGATTTATTGCTTCTTTGAATAGTTTGACTTAATTGTAATATATTTTTTTTTAAAAACAGTGTCTCCAACACCGAAATCATAATTAAAGGTAAGCATTTATGATTTCTAAATCTTCGTATTCAATATTGCTTTATTAGCATCACGTGTCCAAAACATTACTTATATATATATATATATATATATTATTTTTTATACAGTTACGCACACATCTATATTTATATATTCTCTCTGTCCCAAAATACATGATATTTTGGCCAGAAGCACGGAGTTTAAGAATTAATAAATATTTTCTCATATATAAAAATTCAACCAATAGAAAAAATTACTACATAACTAAAATAGACATAAACAACAAAATTAATATAAAATAAACATAAAAATTAGAGAAAATCTTATATTTTGGAACAAAACTTTTCCTCTAAAACATTCTATATTTTGAGACAGAGGGAATCCAATATTGTCAATTATATATATAATGAAAAAAATTAATATAATGAAAAAGTAATAAAAAAAAACCACCGTGTGTATAATTATAATATTTAGTTGTCATAATCTTCCATTTATATTAGATTTAAAAATGTCAAGATCAAAAGTGCTTTCATTCATCTTCAGAATGGTTGATTAATCCTCAATAAATATACTTAATTAAATAATCTGCTATTATTTTTAAAAATAGCTAAAAAAGCGATCATAATTAACAAAACTATTTATAAAAAATCGAAAATTATGCTTTAAGAAACTAAAAAAAAACTATTTTAAATTAATTACTATAAAATAAATTCGAAAATTGTAAATTACTATAAAATTATTAAAAATAATGAAAAAACTATTTACATAGTTTTGATATTATTGCGTTTCGATAATCATAGAGTATACTGTATAGTTATCCTTATTTTTCATATTATAAGATTAAAAAAAATGTCAAGATGATGACATAGAAAGGAAAAGATACAAAGGGTTACGAAGTTTAGAAAATAAAATGATATTTCTTGAAATTTCCTTTTGCTTCGTTCATATAAAGGTTTATTATATCATGGATACTGCTTCTTTAAATATTTTGACTTAGTTGTAAGATATTTTCATTAAGATTTACAAACTGAAAATTCCTCTTTCTATACCAAAAACTAAATACGGAATATATAAGATTATGATATAATGAACAATATAGAACAAAATAAATATGTATCTTTATAGTAGCGCTAAACCTAATTGCTACAAATCCCTTTATAATGTTTCTTTGTAACTATACTTCACTGCCATTGATAGCTACCTTAAGATTTGTATCATTAATGAAAAAATAACTATTTAGTGAAGATAAATGTAATGTATACTTGTTGTTATCTTCAATTTTTAAAAGATTTAAATATGTGAAGATAATACAATATAAAAAATATTCAATAAGGAGATTAGGAAATTCATGAGGTCATTTTTATTATATAAGTACATTTTTCAAAAGTTATGAACATATAAGATCGTGATACGTGTCATGTTAATCGATTCAAGATTTCGACAGAGGTCAAAATTGAAAAATGTCAAAAATTATTATAAGGTAAATATACAAAAATATAATTGACTACCATTATTCTGAAAATATAAATTTAATAAGAAAATTATAAAGATTACTAATTCTTTCAAAGAATAAAATTCCATAATTAATAAAATATATAATTCTAAATGAACAAGAATTGTAAATATTGAACTCTATATAAACAAAAAAAAATCTAATTCTAAAGGAAAACTAATTGTAAATATTGAACTCTATATAAACAAATAAATATAATTTCCAAACAAACAAAACATTTTTTTTCAAAAACACCATCATACCTTCAACTTCATTCTATTGGTAAAACATTTATTTCTTTTAATTTTTACCAAGTTATTTTTTAATAATATTAGATTGTCAAAAAAATATTTTATAAATTTTTATTTTTCTTCTACTTTTCAGAAAAGTTATTTAATTTATTATTAGGATGCTGTTGTAAAAAACTATTTATATATCTTTTTGTATAATTTCCTTATAATAATCTTTGACATTTTTATTTCATTTATAATACGTGTCCAAATTTTGAATCAATGGACATGACACGTGTTGCAATCTTGTGAGTTAGCAGCGCATAGAAATATACTTTATATAATAAATGGATTAGGTCTCGCCTATACGCAAAAAATAAAATCTAATATTTAAAATTTATGAAAAAAACCAAACCAAAAAATTTGAAAAATAGAATTAAATCACTGGTAAAAAATAATTTAATATTATAATAAAATATTGAGAACTTTTATACAAAATCATTCACCAATAGAAAAACCTAACAAAATTACAATTATTTATCTATTTTGATTATATATAGTTTGGTTTATTCTATTTGAATAATTTTATTTCTATCATATTTGACTTTTCTTTTTCTTTATTCGGCATAAAATAAAGATAAGTGTGTTGTTATATTGAATTTATTTCCTCAGTGTCTTCTCAATAGTTTAAGAAAAACCAACCAAAATTAGAAAAAAATTAATAAACATAAAAAAATTATATATATATATATATATAATATTTTTTATGATAACCTCATAATAATAAAAAAATAACTTTTCTGAAAAGTAGAAGAAAAACAAACCAAAATGAAAAAAATAGTAATCATAATAAAGAAATAAATTTTGTTATGACAACTTCATAATATATTAATTAAAATAAATTAAAAGGAATAGATTTTTTACCAATAGAATGAAGTTGAAGGTAGGATGGTGTTTCTGAAGAGAAGTGTTTTTTTTTTTTTGTGAAAATATGAGATTACTTATTTGTTTATATAGAGTTCAATATTTACAATTTTTTTTCCTTTAAGATTAAATTTTCTTAACTATAGAAGTTTATTTTTTTTAAGTATTAGTAATTTATATAATTTTCTTATAGAATTTACATTTTCTGAACAATGGTAGTTAATTATCTTTTCGTATAGTTTCCTTATAATAATTTTTGACATTTTTCAATTTTGACACGTGTCGAGATTTTAAATTGATTAACGCGACACATGTCACAATCTTATGAGTTACTAACTTTTGAAAACCATACTTTATATAATAAGATGGCTACTTTTGGATGATAGTCATTTCTGAAAAGTAGAAGAAAACCAACCGAAATTAAAAAAAAATTTAATAATCATAAAATATTTAAATAAATAAGAAAACTACGACAACCTCATAAAAAAAATTACAATAACTTTTTAAAACCTAAAAAAGAAGAGGTTTTTTACCAAAGATATTTTTCTTGCGTAGGCCCTCCAACAGAAACTAATATTTAGTTTTATTGTGTAGGCCCTCCAAAAGAAAAATAATAGAAAACCCATATTATGTAAAATATATGGTTGAATAAATTTTGTTTACAGTTATCAAGTATCATCTTTATTATATACTAGCTTAGGTCCCGCGTATATGCGGGTTAAAATATAATATTTTAAAACTCATAAAAACTGAATATTTAAAATTTTAGAAAAATTAAATTACCCATAAAATATATCTACTATAGATAAAAAAAAGTTAGACATTTGAATAAAACCATTGTTATGTACTTAATTACATGATAATGTTAGCTTCTAATGCGTAAATAAAAAAATTCAATCCTAGATTAGGTCCTGCGTGTACGCGGGATTATAATCTAACATTTTAAAATTTATCAAAAAAAAAAATAGAAAATTTGAAAATAGAAGTAAATTGCCTGTAAAAATAAATATATAATAAAATATTGAGAATGCATATCCAAAATCATTTACCAATAGAAATATTTAACAAATTTACAATTATTTATTTATTTTCAATATATATAACTTTTAAATTTCTATTTGAATAAGATTATTCATTTTAATTATATTTTACAACTTAACAAAGTTAAAATTATTTATTTATTTTGATTATATATAGCTTGGTTTATTTCTATATGAATAAGATTTATTTATTTTAATGATATTTGACTTAAATCATTTAGTATTTTACATTATATTTGAATTTTAATTATATTTGACTTTAATTAGATTTAATAATATTGTCAAATATGATTATATTTAAAATTTAGTTATATTTTACATCATAATTTTTTTTAATTATACTTGACTTCTTTTCAAATCAACATAATAATAAATTAGTGTTGTTATTTTGAATATATTTAATCATTGTCTTTTGGATGATATCTATATTCTGAAAAGTAAGAAAAACCAACCAAAATTAGAGGAAAATTTAATACTCATAATATATAAAAATAATTTTTTTTACAACAACCCCATAGTAATAAATTAAAATAAATTTGAAATAAATAAAAAGAACAAATATTTTACCAAAGTTGAATTTCTGATGTGTTGTTGAAGAAAAATGTTTTGTTTGTTGAGAAAATATGGAACTACTTATTTGTTTATATAAAGTTTAATATTTACAAATATTTTTCTTTGAGGATTAAAAAATTTCTTAATTATGCAAGTTTACTTTTTTATATGAAATACTCATATATATATATTCTTTTTAGAAATTTCATTTTTTTAATAATGGTAGTTAATTATTTTATGTATAGTTAGTTTCCATATAATAATTTTTGACATTTTTCAACCTTGACATGTGTCGAAATCTTGAATCGATGGATATGACATGTGTAGCGATCTTTTAAGTTAGTAACTTTGAAAACTCTCTTTTATATATTTAAATTATAGTTTTCATAGTTACTAACTCATGTAATCCTGACATTTGTCATGTTTATTAATTCCAGATTCTGACACATGTCAAAAACTTTGACCAATTATATTTAGAAATTATATTTTATTTTTTTCATGAGTTTTACAATATTACATTTTACCCGCATATATGTGGGACCTAATATAGGTCCGGTCCCGGTTCGTATTATTTTTATTTTTTAGTACTATAGAATCCCGGTTCGTATTATTTTAATAATTATTGCGAGATTATACAAAATAATAATTAATTTTAAAACTTACAAATACATGTCGCGTATACGCGTGATTTAACCTTATTCAATAGTTAACATAAATAATTAAAAGAACATAAAAAAAAAAACATTTAGGCAATAGATCAGAGCACTTGTTCTGTTAGCGTGCATCAGGGGTTACTTCGGTTCCGAAATTTATAGTCAAGTTTGAGTTCTTTGAGTCACCATCATCTTGATGGATCTGTCCTGTTCCTAAATTCTCGGAGATCAAATACTCCTTAAGTATGTTAACTACCTTGGACATGTTTGGTCTATCAGATGAAGAGTGACTCACGCATGACATTGCTAGATTAGGTTTTATTTGGAACGAGGGTTCACGGTCGTCACCACCAAAGAGAATCGATTACGATTCGCAGCCCTCTGTTCAAACTGAACCGGTGGGAGTATTGGAGAGTCACCAATTCCAAAATCCAAATTTTGTAGAGATTTGCGAACATGGTCACTCATTTTTGCAGTAGAGAATAACAGAGAAATCACTTGTGTAGGAAAAGAAGAATGAAAAGGAGATGTATTAGACTGTAAATACGTGTGTATTCATATACTTGTATAGTTTTAATATTTGTACAACTGAAGTGTATATAAAGAAACTATGTAACTAACTTTTACAATTAATGAGGATGAGAGTTTTAATTGTTTGCTTTCTCTAAAATGGTATCAGAGCAAAATCAAGATTTTCTCATAGTTCAACTCTGAATTTTTCTTCAATTTCGCTCAATTTCTCTTTGATTTCACCTCCGATTAGTCGGAATCTTCCGATTAATCTTCTTTTTTGTTTAATTCGAGCTGGATTTTGTTCAGAAATGGTGAGAAGAGGAACGCGAGGTCGACGAATTCGTGAATCGGCATCGCCTGGTCCTGGTGATGCTGCGGAGGATCATCGGCGTTCAACTTCAGTTCATGAAGACTCTGAACGGTCTCCGATAATCCCGGCTCATCGTGCTTCTGATCCCGAAGTGCGTGGTAGATCGTTGTTTTCTCAAAATCAAGATTCTGTTGATAGCGTACACAGTCCTTATTATCTTCACTCCGGAGATCATCCTGGTATGTCTATCGTCTCTGAGATCTTGAATGGGGATAATTACAACACTTGGATTATAGCAATGACTGTTAGTATTGAAGCAATGACTGTTAGTATTGAGGCAAAGAACAAGATTCGTTTTGTTAATGGAACATTGCCAAGACCTGCTGAACATGATCCACTCTATCCTATTTGGTGTCGTTGCAACAGCATGGTAAAAGCTTGGATTCTCAATGTTGTTTCAAAACAGATCTATGCAAGTATACTTTACTTTCAGGATGCTCATGCTATTTGGAAAGATCTTGCTAAACGATTTCATAAAAGCAATTTGTCATTGATCTATAGACTGGAAACAAACATTGTTCTTTTGAAGCAAGGTTCTATGGACTTGGCATCATACTACACGGCAAAAGTCACCTTGTGGGAACAATTGGCTAGCACAAGGCCAACTATAGTGGCTGAAGAGGGAGATAGCCCAAAAGTGAAATTGCTCTTAACAGATCAAGAAACCAGCAAAGTTGTGCAGTTCTTAATGGGGTTAAATGATGAATTTGCAGCTATAAGGAGCACTATTTTGAATACCAGATAATGACTTACAACAACTTGCAGACACCCTATTAGGCCAGTTTCTCCCCCTTAATCCGGCATAATCCTGGAGTAAACTTCATGTAAAATCTCTTCAGTTAAATCGTCATCAGAAAAGCATTAATATATCTAACTGAGAAAGTAACCAGCCCAGATACAGCAACAACTCCAACAGGATCAACATAACAGAAGAAAGTTTGCAACTGGATGCATAGTATCAATGTAATCCAATCCCTCTTTGTGTATAACCCCTTAGCCACTAAACGAGCCCTGTATCTCTCTACAGTCCCCATCAGCCAAATACTTGACCTTATACACCCACTTACAACCTTACAGCTTCTTTTGTCCAGTTTAAAGAACAAACATACATGTGTTAGTGTCTTCCATATTGTAAATCTCTTCGCCCATACACCATTCCAGACATCATATTCATAGCTTCAGTATAGTAAGTCGGTTCATTTTCTTTTAGTGATGGCATTATGTAAGCCTGATAAGATAAAGCAGATTAACATCAGTCACAAACTCAGAATGGGAAATGGAGTTTTCCCTGAATTGCCAGTAACAGTGATAGTCTTGAAGATGTTTAGGAGGCTTATGTTTTTCGTAGATATGAGCTTTCCTTTGCCCTATCAATAGAAAGATGAACCAGGTTCAACAATGACGACGTAACTCATTCATTTGATCCAACTTTCTGTAGTATCACCACATATCTATTGTGTCTCCAAATTGCATTTCTCAGGAATGACTGTCAGCATGTGATGTATATCTCAAAAAGCTCATTCAAACAGATTGATTTTGGCATAGAAGCACTGAATGGAAATATCTGTTCATGGAAAATGACATTCCTTAGATACAGATTAGATGGTTTCCAAGTCTAGTACCTATATAGCCTTTATATCCAGTGGGATAACCCAAGCAATACACCATGCTCTGGCTCTGGAGAAAAACTTATGCCTTTGCTTTTTGATGATGTTGAGCAATATAGCATCCAAATGTCCTTAAGGAGGTGTAATCTGGAATTTTATTTGTGAGCTTCTCATTATGGTGTCTTGTTAGATAAGACTGGAGAAGGTGTCCTGTTAATCAGAAAAAAACAAGCTGTGAGTACACAATCACTCCAGTAGGATATGGGAACATTGGACGAAACAGTGAGAGCTCTTGCCACATTCAAGATATGTTGATGTTTCCCTCTCACAACCGAGTTTTGCTGAGGAGTCTCTGGGCAAGAATGGAAAGCTACGATGCCTTGTCTTTGAAAAATCTGGTGAAGTGAAACTCAGGGGCATTATCAGATCGTACTCCTTTAATGTGTGTTACCATACTGCTTCTCCACAATGGTACAAAATCTTGGGAATACATTGATTGCCTCTGATTTCTGCTTCATTAGATATATCCAAGTAAGCCCGAGAATAGTCATCCACTATGGTGTTAAAAATATCTGAAACCATCATGAGAAGATTATGCAAATGGACCCCAAGTATCTAATATGCACCAAGTTCAAAAGCTTTATTTGCAATATTGTTGTGAGATTACAAATGACAACTGTTTTCTTGCTTGCTAGGTGACAAGCTTTACATGTTCTAGAGTAGAAACCTTATTGTGTTTTTGAAGACAAGGACAATACATCTGCTAAAACTTCCAAACGCTTATGACAAAGATGTCCAAAGCTTTGATGCCAAACTTCCGATTGACAGAACATGTAGAGACTGATTGAAGACAGAGAACAGAGTGATCCAAACATTCAGTACATAAAGCTTGTTGAGTTGATTACCTCTCCCAATCGTCTGTTCCCGTGTACAGTCCTGAATTTCACAAACCTTTATCATCAAACCACACTCCACAGGGTACACTGCTTGTTAAAGAGCTAACACTGAGCAAATGAAATCTGAACTAAGGAATATACAGAACATTAGTCAATGTGAGCTTCTTATTCAAAACAATGGTACCTAGTCCAACAATGTTACTGCCATTCCATTAGGTAATCAACATGAGTGTTAGTTAAATGATGGTATGAGTGAACAAAGATTTATCAGGTGACACATGATGTGTGGCTCCTGTATCTATGATCCAAACATCCTTAACAGCAACATCATGAGTAGTAGAGTAAAAATAACGATTGATTTAGACCATTGCTGCCAGAACAGAAGATGGGAGGAAAAAATTTTACCGGATGTTTGATTGATAGAACCATGTCGATCCTTTTCTCAATCAGTGTAGGACTTTCTACCATTTGACCATAGAACTCTGAGGCTGGAGTTTTGAACTGAAAAATGAGATGATCTGTTGAATCTAATCTTTGGACAAATCATTTCCAATGTCATCACTGTCTTTGGGAGAATCCAGTGACATCTAAGTTTGCAGATGCTATAGGAGTAGTTGAAGGAGTGAATTTGCTCTTAGAATCCCACTTTGTTTTCCAGCCCGGGTGATACCCATGAACTTTGTAACACTTATCCACTGTATGCCCTATTTTGTTGCAATGTGAACAGAAGCTCTAGGTTTCCCATAGTTTTTCTGATATCACAGGTAACTGCCATAGCCATTTTGGAGAAGTTTCATTATTGCTGAGAGAAGACTGATAAGTGAATGCAGATGGATTCTGATTCAGTTTTTGGTCTCATACGTTTGACCTCTGATCTTCATCAAGCATGTTGTAGATATCGGATAGACTCCGGTGATTGGGC